>JAGXJF010004074.1:600000-894114 GCA_019208055.1 Stipa capillata | reverse complement strand
TATTCACCACATGAAATATGAGAGCATTCCTTCCTTTTTTTTGAAAACCTATTTTTGCTACTGCAGGGCTAAGCAAGTATATATACTCTACCCTAGGATTTCCGTTAATACTTCTCGGGATATGTATAGTCCTTAGGGTGACAAGGAGTTCAGGGTCGGACTAGAGTTTGCTAAGCATAGGTTTTAACTACCCTACATAAAATAACGATTGTAAAACATAGCATGCATATTTCGTAAATAAAGTATTATTTCATAAACATGGGATTCAACATGATCAAGGGTGGAAAGCTTGCCTGGCAGGTCCTGGTCTTGTTCCGGACGCGGGGATGCTTCTGGTTCCTCCTGACGAACGTACCTCACACCGTCAACTACACGTTTCAAAGAATGCCAGTAAGAGCCAAACGAACTAAAGTATCAGAAAGGGAAAATCAATATGGAACACATGCCATGCTTGCAGGATTATGCCGAGGAGAGGGAAGGTTGTTGCTTTTATATTTTATGCGGGGACTAACTAGATTAGGGTTTCACGCTTAGAACTTCTTTTGCTCGGAAACCCTAGTTTTAACATAGTGGAGGAGGTGTCCAGGGACTTAGTGGTTTAAAAGGTGCTATTTTTGATAAGATTTAACATGTTTGGGTGCTATAACAAAAACATATATATGCATGAAATTTGAGGTTAGGGTTTTAGGTTTTATAAACGCCTTCTTCATTCTTTGGATCATGCAACATGTATATATATTTTTATGCTAAGTTCAGAAGTTTAAAGCTTTAACATGTTAGAAGTTTTGGAATGGATCAAAAATTCAAAAGGAACTTCAAAAGTGTTTGAATTCAAAAGGATATTCAAATTACTCTCTGTGCAGTAAAGAAAAATTTGAGTTTTTGAAATTCTGTTTGAACCAAAAGTTTCTAAATATTTTTAGGATCACTTTTTATTTTTAGAGTTTCCTGAGAACCGGTCAGCTTGAGGCCGAACCGGCCGAACCAGAGGAGAGCCGGCTCAGAACTATCAAACCGGAGGGTTTTCTGCCCTAGCCGATGACGTCAAAGACGCCTAGGGAGGACGCGCCTTCCTCTGTGAGGGAAACGAGCCGGGTGGGCTGCAGGCCCACTCGTCAGTGGCTTGGCCTTTGCTACTGCGGTGCTCGACCGGGGTCGGGAAGGGACCCGGTAGTCGGCTGCCATTGCTTACCCCTTCGGGTAAGTGACCCGACTGCCGGCCGGGGTGGGTGAGCACAGCGCCGGAGTGAGCTCCCGTCGGCGATGTCAGAGATGAATTAGGCGTTGAGGTCGGGATCTTCAGAAATTAAAAAGGGGAAATGGCTCGGGAGTGGATGGTGGATGCACTGATGGAGGTGATTTTCGCTGTGGGGGGCTGAGCTAGGGTAATTTCGCGAAGGCAGATGGGAGGAGCTTTCGAGCAATGGCGGTAGGGAAAGCTTGGGGAGCAAAATTGCGGTTGGTTCTACACTTGGGGAGAAAGAGGGAAGTGCTATGGGGAGATAGGGATGCTGGCGCACCTTTAATAGGCCAAACACCGGAGGTAGCGGGGCGGTAGCCGCGGCAGGCGCCGTGCTCGATGATGTGGCGGCTCTGGAGGTCGACGGCTGGGGCCTTGGGGTGGCAGAGGGTGCAAGCATCGTTATGGCGCGCGGCAATGGGTCTTCAGAGGCCAGGAGATGGGAGATGGCATGCCGATGCCATGTACGTGCCACTGGTGTGCTTGCAGAGCGCGTCCAGGGCGTGGCCGGCACATGCCTGGCTTGGCATGCGCGTGCACGCGAGCACAAAAGCTTGTCGGGGATGCCCTGCCGTGCCACTGGCACTGAGACAACCCAAGGGAGATGGCTTGAGGAGTGGGGCATCGAGTTGTGCAGAGAAGGGTTAGCTAAGGGACTTGCCGAGGTCGGCATGGGTGGCATTGGAGGTGATCTTGTAGAGTAGGGTTGACCTACTGTGGAAGGAGTAAAAGAGGAAGGGTGCCTAGACAGGAGTAGAGACTCTAGTAAAAATTTGGGAGCAAAAGGATGAGGGTTAGGCCTTGCTTTTATGCGAGAAGTAGAACTGAGCAAAAGTGCTTGATAGAGTTTCTGCCAAAATTTTGAATTGGACATATCCATGTTTTTATATATTTGAGTCATTGGTACTAAGAAGAGTATTGCGGGATTTCATGGAATTTTTCCGAGCTCTGATTGCATGGGTTGTAGTTCAAAGCTAGGTTTTGATCAAAATTTAAATTTGCATGAAATAAAAAATATTTGAGCTAGACCCTCAAATATTATTTCACAAATTGGTGACAAATAGATTCAACGAGTTTATGAAAATTTTCCAGAATTTTTGGGTGGAAGAAAACACATGTGATATGGATTTTAGGGTTTTTGCCTGATGGATAATTAATTAAGAAATAGGACGACAGGTTAGGTTTTAGGGTTTCAGGCTATGGCACGATAGATGTAGGGTATGGGGGAGAATAAGATCCCTATTTTGAGAGTCGGGAGCAAAAATGGGTGGATTGCCGCTTAGGGTTTAGGTTTGGGGAGTGTTCGTGCGTATATGGTGCGTGTGTTCGATTTAGGGTTTTATACACATGTGATGATGGGGTCGCGACTTGGGTTCGTTGCACGACGGTGCAACCTAACTCAAGTGCTCCCATGAAATGTCATGCCTCGAGAAAAACTGAAACCCCAAATGGACATGCAACACGATTGAAACATATACACATATATGCGTCTTAGGTTTTAGGTTTTCAAAAATTCGGGACGCTGAAGATCAGGGTGTGACAGATAGGATTCATGAAGGGGTATGCATGTTGGACCAGCCACGGTGAAGATCAGATCGTAGAGGTAGGTTCGGCAAACATGGATGAAGGCAACGACGTGGCTGATACTGTCAATAGCACACCTCTTGAGCAAACGCGTGATGATGTATGTGCGTCACAAGAGGACGTGTCGCAAGACGACACGTCATTGCATGAAGACAATGAGTTAGATCAGATGATCCGAGATGTCGAAGAAAACTGTGAGAATGATGGGGAGTACAGGAAATTTGTCTGCTTATTGGAAGACTTGGAGAAACCAATGTACCCTGGCTGCAAGTTCACAAATTTGTCAGGTGTTCTGGAACTGCTAAAACTGAAGACTAGCAGCGGATGGATCGATAAGAGCTTCTCGTCGCTCCTAACTTTGTTTGGGGACATGCTTTCAAAGGGAAACCACATGCCAAAAACTACATACAGAGCTAAGAAGGTTCTTTGCCCTTTGGGAATGGAGATAGAAAAAATACATGCTTGTAGGAATGACTATATCCTACACCGTAAAGAGTATGTGAATTTGCATGCATGTCCGGTGTGCAAAGCTTCTCGATACAAGCGTAAGATCGACAGTGATGATGACGAGGAAAGCATAGAGGTGAGGAAGGGGACTCCTGTTAAGGTTGCCTGGTACTTGCCCATAATTTCCAGTTTGAAGCGCTTATTTGCGAACCCTAAGGAGGCCAAACTAATGCGTTGGCACGCAGATGAGTATACATATGATGGAATGTTGAGACACCCAGCAGATTCTTTACAGTGGAAAAATATTGACAGGAGGTATGCTATGTTCGGTGAAGAGGCGAGGAATGTAAGGTTCGGGCTAAGCACTGATGGAATGAACCCATTCGGCAGCATGAGTAGCCGACACAACACTTGGCCCGTGAATCTATGCATATATAACCTTCCGTCTTGGTTGTGTATGAAGAGAAAGTATATCATGATGGCAATACTTATCCAAGGTCCAAAACAACCCGGTAATGACATTGATGTGTACTTTACCCCATTGGTGGATGATTTCAAACTTCTTTGGGATGAAGGCGTAAAGGTATGGGATGCACACCTAAAGAAAAACTTCACGTTATGCTGCATGTTGTTCATTACCATCAATGATTATCCAGCTAATGGTAACTATTTGGGCCAAACTATCAAAGGGAGCAATGCATGTGTTCAATATCTACTTCATACAGCAAGTAGGTGGCTAAAACACTCTAAGAAAACGGTGTATATGCGTCATCGTAGGTTCCTTTCAAGGGATCACCGCTACCGCAGGATGAGACATGAATTCGATGGAACCGTCGAGAAAGGCTCAGCTCCATATATCTTTAGCGGCACCGAGATCCATGATCAGGTTAAAGACCTGAAAGTCCTGCTTGGAAAGGGGATGTTTAAAAGGCGAGGTACAGCGAAGAAAATGAAGCCCGTTGAAAAGATCATCTGGAAGAAGAGATCAATATTCTGGGACCTCCCTTACTGGAAGCATTTAGAAGTGTGTCACAGCATTGATGTGATGCATGTAGAGAAGAATGTGCGTGATAGCATAATGGGTCTCTTATTGAACATGCATGACAAAATAATAGATGGTCTGAACGCACGGCCAGCATAAGAAATTCATCCTCTATCCCTTCAACAAAATGTAAGCACTATAAACTTGTTAATGTCTCGAACTTGTTCATTTCGCACCTTCGGCGCATCATCAACTAACTTGGGATTAATGATCATTTAGCTCCCATTGGTTCCTCATTGTTATCATACTCCCTATCAAGAAGGTGTATTATATGGATTCATATCTCAAAAACATGACCGACTTCGAGAGGGTCAGCAAAGTGATCGACAGGTGAACAAATTACCTCATGACACTAGTACAGAAATTGATATCCGAGGCGGTTATAGTAGCCGCCTCCACAGAGTGGTTGCGGATATGAGGGGCATGCATCGGAGGCGGTTACGCAACCGCCTCGGATAAGCTCTTATCCGAGGCGGTTGAAATGCGTAAACCACCTCGGATAAGACATTATCTGAGGCGGTTAAGAAAATGTAACCGCCTCTGATAAGTGCTTATCTGAGGCGGTTAAGAAAATTTAACCGCCTCCGATAAGTGCTTATCCGAGGCAGTTGCGTAATAGATATCCGAGGCGGTTGTTAAGTTGCAACCGCCTCGGATATGTTTTTAAACAGGCATTATTTTGCCTGATTTACTAGCGTCCCTGAAAAAGCAAACAGTTCATATGAAATATCCAAAGCACAGCACGTATACAACAGATTTATATAGCACACTATTCAATCATTCATTCTCGCATCGACCACAAGACATAAACTACAAACATTCACATACATACGCATATAAATAATATTACAAAACTTGTTCACTTGTGACATATACTCAATTCAAAGCGAAGATATTGATCAAATTCAAAAAGTAGACCTCTCTTAAGTTCTTCACATGGATAGAACCACTCGCCGAAGCCTCCATACACGATATCTGTTGATAAAGAAGTCTCATTTGTAAAATAGTGACATTCACAAGAAAAAGTTATAGTTATGTCACACCCACTTATACGTTAGCACTGAGAGAAAAAATGAACAAGACATTTAAAAACATCAAGTGCACTTATCATTTCAAACCACAGGTTGGATAGATAACTACAAAGTTTGATGCTTTCGAACTAATGACGTAACTAATGACCTAACTAGAAACCTAAGTAATGATCTAACTAATCGCAATCCTAAGTTCCTAGCTTGCCGTCGAGGAATTGAAGCGTCCTTCGGCACTAATGACCTCATTGTTTAGGAAGCTAGCGATGTGCGATCGGATCTGGGCGATGTCCATATCTTCCAACTGTTTGATTGCCATGGTTTTCGCTGCTCTCTGAAACCATGAGGCTTACACTCAGGGCGAATAGCATGATTAAACACTAGACATTAGTAGTGGTGATGGTTTCATACCGCTAGATCATGGTACTTTGGGTTGCTGCAAAGGGCTAGCATGTGGAAACACACGTAATACCCACAGAGGTCGGACCCTTCAGGTTGTTGCCGGCACTACAAAAGGGATATCGATTAGGTATAGAGGGCAGAAGTATGATGGCATTAGTTCGAGGAGTCAAGGACATTACGGAATACCTTAAACTTGGAGTCATGGCGTAACTCGACAGGCACTCCTTCCTTGTGCCTCCCTCCTTGTTTGACGTACGTGTCAAACGCTCCAGGTGATTCAAAACAATTAGCATCGAATTATCTTTTCCTTTGGGAAGAAGAAAGAATAGGCATGGACGAAGTTGAAAGTTTTGGTACTCACTCGTCGAGTAGACGCATGATGTCCAAGTACGCTTGCTTGCGCTCGTCAACGCTACGCCTCATGGAATCAAGGTAATATACCTTATTCCATTTCGGCACGATCACAAGGAGGATCCAATGGCCCCTGGTTTTATGATATGAAGTTATTACATGTTTAGCCATCAAATGATGAGAACTTGCAAAAGATGTGGCTTACCCGATGTTATAGGCAACCTGGATGTGATCTCGTGCGGAGTACTCATGGAGCAAATGCACGACGTAATCCCGTACCAGGTTCTTATTTGCTGCGATGCTTTAGGCCGAGATCAAATGTGGGTCGCCGAACCCCACAGAGTTGTGGATCTTTCTTCTTTCGCTCATATCAAGCATGTATCTGAGTATAGGAGAAGAATGAGTTATATTGCAGGCACTTAGCGGTCATAAAACAAAATTGTGCTCTGTTGTAAGGACTTACAGCGTGAACCATCTCATGAGACCGGCGTCCAGCTCACGGAAGTGCATCATGTTGAAGATGTCAGAGAAATCCACGAGAAACATATTTCCTTGACGGTGCTTGAAATGCTCCTCCTTGAAGCAGACTATGGGGCCGACTGCTGTATCTGGGAACGGCCTATTCGACATCTCGAGGTAATGATCATGAAGCATCCGGTAGGCTATGCCCAGGTTCACGTTAGCGTCCATAATAGGTTATCCCGGCACGTGCTGGCGAGCTAGCTCCGCCATAGGATATTCAACATCATCCGCCAGTTTTGAAGCAGACTTCTTGGCTCTGTATACTTTCAGCTTGGATGTGGCCCCTTGACTCTTCGTTCGAACACAACTCGGCCGTGAGCTCTCCACTTGTGGTACTGCCGGGAGTTGAGGGGGTAGCAAACAATGAGAAACATCCACATGTGGTACTGTCGGCATTGGCTGCGGAAGGGCGAGCTGCTTCGAAACCTCCGATGGAGATCGAGCAACCACTGGTGAAAACCTCATCATCCCAAGATCCGGCGAACATGGAGGATTGGTCGGTGCATTTGGTGCCGATTCGAGGACTATGTCCTTCTTTGGCCACTGGACGAACGACCCGACCGCGTCCCTTAGCAACTGCATCTCATCAGATTCTCGCGTGTTCGGCAAGGGACAGTTAGCAAAGGTCGGGTTGATTGACTCGACTTGCACTCGTGCAAAACCTGGCATTAACGGGACACGGTCTAACACCGTTCCAGGAGGAGATGGCCACACCTGACCGTACGCGGCTTCCATTGCGAAGTTCATCGTAGCGAACTGTATCTGCATCTTGCACCGCTCGGACCCCCAATTTGGTTGATGGGAGAACAATCATCCGCACCCGAGGCGCAGCTACTGCGGCGGGCACCCGGGCTTGCGGCTGGCGCCCTTTCTTACAGATACTGTGCTGAAAGTCTCTCCTCCATGGCTCTCATTCTTTCCTCAAATTGCGTCTCAAGGGACGACTGTATCTCCGCTTTCAGCTGCTCGGCTCTTGCTTTCTTCCTCTGCCGACGTGCCTGCTGCGTATCACCGGTGAAGGCTTTGCCCCATGTTGTCAGATTTCTTAAACACCTGGTGCGTCCATAGGGCTCCCTGGTGCCGATGGCCTTGGGGAGTATGTCTTTCTCCCGACTTGGCACAAACGAGCCTTGAGATGCCTGCTCATTCAGCCCCACCATTCTCTGATAGACCTCCTCGTCTTCTGGGTTTCGCCATACTCGTTGACCACGAGGATCCACCTTCGTCCTCGTCCTGCACTAGTCCCGGATGTGGCTGTCACTGAAATCCGAGAACACCGGCTGTTGTCCATGCTTCTCCGCTTCCTCGTCCTCCTTTGCCCACTTCTTCTTAGCACCGACGTACCCTAAGGTGCCGAGGTAATGTGGGTGCTTGTTTCTCCTGGCTAGCTCTTGCCCCTTCTAGCTATCTGCCTGGAACTCTTCAGACGACTTCAAGGAGCAGAATTCCGCCCAATCTTCATCGGAGACATCTGGGTATGCCTAGCAAGGTGACTTCTCTTGCTTGAGATAGTCCCTCACCAGTCTGTGCTTGAAATTTCTCCAACACTTCCCAGCCGTCAATATAGTAGCTCGGAAGAAATTGGCTTCGACCTCCTCCGGGTACATGAATGAGCCCTTCACTTCGTCAAACAGCTCACCCCAATCGGTGAGGGTGATCCTAACCCTAGAACGGGCAACCACCCCGCATAACGTCCGCCACTTCTTCCGGGTTTCTTCCGGCTCAGGAACTCCGATCACCGGATCCAATCTCTCAACTACCCATCTGCCCTTCGGCCTCCCCGATGGTTTCCTTGGTTTGCGAGAACCCTTTCCTGATGATGTCGATAGTCTTGGCGACCCTGACGGTGATATCGTAGGGGAGGGCGGCGGGGAGTTCGTCTCCATTCTAATAAGGACGAAAAAATTATTTCAGTGTATAACCCTACAAATCAAACAACCACTATAGAAAAAATTCATGAGGTTAGGAATCCTCCAATGATCCTTTGAAATTCCTCTGAGTCAAAAGAAACTCGTCACATCCAAAGAGTCATCCCGGCTGGAAACTCCAATGAAATTTGCTTATCAGCGAAGGCAGACTTGAACTCATTTGAAAAGGCACTTGAGGTGAAGACCAATGAGCAATTTCAACAACTACGGACCCCTTAAAAACTAGGTCTTTTAAATTACTAAATAATAGATAGGCTTTCATAAGCTTTTCCATACAAAGAGGAGGACATGGGCGACTGGTGGACATGGGCCGTTAAGTTTGAGCCGTTAGTTTGGAGGGAACCGGTGGTTCAGGCGGCGTGTCCGAGTAGCGGCCTCACGCCACATGAGGTGCAAGAAACAATCAATTGCACATCGGCCCTTTGTTTTGCAAGCAGGATCATGAATTAATTCCCATGCATGCATCGGATCAGATTACTTCTACTTCTTCAGAAACCGATCGAGATTTCTTTCCATCTCATCTCACATACATATATGCATGCATGTCGGTCATCAGACAGACCATGCATGGAAAGTTCCTGACACAACCAATTACTAATACAATGAAAAAGCCGCATATATAGGGATGTACAAAACGATGATACTGTCTAGAATATGTTTTTCCATTCACCAGCAAATGCATTAGTTGAAAATATGCACTACGTACGTCCATTCATCTAGGTTCAGAAACAAGTTTTCAGCTAAATTTGCCAAAAAGACAGGAAAAAAAAAGCACAACTCAAAAGCATATATATTACCAAGCGCCCATTGAGTGAGTTGAATGGAAATCCAAACAAGCACATAGACATGCAAACATGCAAAAATATCTCCAAAATACAAACAGGACAATACAATCCATAAAGAGGAGGAAAATATCAGCAGCAGCAGTAATGTCTACGGAAACTCCTAACATACATTATCCGCAAAAGATGCTCAATCGCTAGACGCACATATCTTATTACAGCTCTAATATACTACCAAAATTCCCGTGGAGTATATTGCTTGAATACTACCAAGATCCATGCAACAACCCTAGCAGTTTTGGGGGAGGAAGAGGCACACCTTGTGGTTGGAGGTGCCGGTGCTCGGGGAGAGGCCACCGCTCGGGCTTGGAGGTGGTGAGCTACCGGTGCTTGGGGAGTAGGCGCCGGTGGTCAGGGATGAGGCGCCGGTGCTCGGGGAGTCGGCGCCGGTGCTCGGGGAGGAGCTGGCGGTCCTCGGGCGGGAGACGAGGGCGCTTGGGGGTGGCGCTCGGCGACTGGCGCACGATGAAGGGGCGACGGTGTGGTGTGGTGAAAGCGCGATGCCAGTTATATTTGATCGACTATCCGAGGCGGTTACGCGGATCTGATCGCCTCCGATTAGAATAAAGGAGGCGGTTGCGTGGATCTGACCGCCTCGGATAAGTAGATATCCGATGTGGTTATGCGGACCTGATCACCTCTGATTAGGATTCCTTGGTTCCAACCATCTCGGATAGTAGATATCCGAGGCGGTTTCTTGCTTCCAACTGCCTCAGATAGTAGATATCCGAGGCAGTTGCTAGGCTCCAACCGTCTTGGATAGTCTATAAAGGAGGCTGTTTTGAGCTTCTAACCGCCTCAGATACTTTTTATCAGGCAAGTGTTCAGTTCTGTTTTCTAAACTTTCAGGCGGCAGCACAATTCAGTTGATAATTTCAGAACTAACAGCACATAGCACAATTCTACAACCTTTACGATGAACATCCCAAATATATATATCACCATTTGCACATAAATGTTTCTTGCATGTTTCAACCAACAAAATCAACACTTCTCAAAAAGGTTCATCGGTAATCTCAAATTATTTTCGCTTCCTCGTCCTTTTCTTTTTGCGAGGCATTTCCTCTTCGAACTCTAGTCCTTCTTGATGATCTTGCCGTGTGTACCATGCTTCGTTAGGTTCATCGGTAATCGCGTCTCTTATACTATGTTGCATCGGAGGTGCATCTTCAAAGACCTTGTATTCGTCCTCATTCACCACACTCTAAACTCCCACAATCTTCCTTTTACCCTGTAGGGCAATATGAAGATTCTTCTTCGCCGGGTCGGTCACATAAAACACCTGGTGAGCTTGATTGGCTAGAATGAATGGGTCATCTTTGAATCCAATACATTCAAGGTCTACTGTTGTGAAGCCATGGAGATCGACCTTCGTAGATTGCAGATTGACCCAACGGCACCGGAATAATAGAAATTTGAAGTACACATAGTCCAACTTCCAAATATCCTCGATGAACCCATAGTACCAGCTCCGTTTACCGCTCATGTCCGAAGCCTCTATCTTGATCACTCGTGTAGAATGTGTATCCGTTAATGTCATATCCTTGCCAAATGACGACTTCGAATGTTTGGCCCTTCGCATACCAGGTTAGCATGTCGCTAGAGGCACCTAAACAAAGACGCTCCTTGAACCACTTGTTGAATTCTTTGTTATGCTTTCTTGTCCTCTACGCATTGGTTCTATTTGGATGCTCTTGCCTTAACTTTGCCCTGTGCTTGTCCATGTAAGGGGCAACGGTGGTCGTGTGTTGCAGCACCGTGAAATGGGCAAGAGCGTGTCCAGCTTGATCGACCGTTATTGATTTCTTTTCGATGGTCCCAACACCATCAAGCCTGCCTTCGTGCCAAGAGCGTGGCAAACCAATCGGTTGGTTTGACTCCATGTAGTCAACACAGAACTCGACAACCTCTTTTGCAGCGTAACCTTCGACAATACTTCCCTCCGATCGATACCTATTTCGCACGTAGTGCTTCAACATTCCCATGAATCTTTCGAATGGGTACATGCTCCGAAGGAATACGGGCCCGCACATCTTGATTTTGTACACAATGTGGACGATGAGATGTACCATTATATCGAAGAAAGACGGGGGGAAATACATCTCTAGCTGACAAATAGTCTCCGCCGCCGCTAACTCTAGATCATCTAGTTCGAACACGTCCATCACCTTCTGTGAAATCTTGTTGAAGAAGAAGCACAGGTTGGTGATTGATTCTCAGACGTTGGCGACAGAATATTCCTGATTGCAATTGGGAGCATCTGTGTCATCATAACATATCAGTCATGAGACTTCATGCCGATTAGTTTCAAGTCCTGCATCGAGACGAGCCTCTTGATGTTGGCGGAGTAGCCCGACGAAACCTTTACGCCACGCAAGAACTTGCAAAACTCGGTTCTCTCAGCCTTGGATAAAGTGTAACAGGCAGGGGGGATGTATGTCTTCCTGTTAGGCAGAAGTACAGGCGCCAGCTTGGGCCTGATTCCCATATCAACCATGTCAGGTCTGGCCTTAACGCCATCCTTTGTCTTGTCCTTCATGTTTAGCAGTAGACCCAGCACGCTGTCACAAACATTCTTCTTTATGTGCATCACATCAATGTAGTGCTGGACGTCTAGATCCTTCCAGTATGGTAGGTCCCAGAACACCAATCTCTTCTTCCAGTATGCGGACTCATCTGCAGCCTTTTTTTTGACCCTTTCCAAGCACGACATTGACATCGTTAACCTTTGCGAATACCTCTGCACCGCTTAATGGCCTTGGTTTCGCACCGTTCTCTGTTCTCCCGTTGAACTGTGACTTCCACCTTCGGTAACGGTGCCTTATAGGCAGGAACCGCCAGTGACCCATGTACACGACTTTCCCGTAATTCTTGAGACTTAGGCTCACGGTATTCTCCATGCATATGACACAACCTTTGTGTCCTTTCACTGTCTGACCGAAGGTGTTGCCGAGAGCGGGAAAGTCTTGGATTGTGCAGAACAGCATGGCTCGCAGAGTGAAGTATTCTCTTTTGTCCGCATCCCATACCTGCACTCTTGTGTTCCACAGTGTTTGTAGATCATCCATCAACAGTTAAAAATACACGTCGATGTCGTTACCAGATTGCTTAGGCCCTTCGATAAGTATGGACATCATAACGTACTTCCGTTTCATACAAAGCTAAGGAGGTAGGTTGTACATACTGAAAAGTACGGGCCAGGTGCTGTGTCGGCTGCTCATGTTGCCAAATGGATTCATTCTATCCGTACTCAGCGCAAACCTTACGTTCCTAGTTTCCATAGCGAATCGAGGATACTTCCTATTGATGTTTCTACACTAGATAGCATTGGCATGGTGTCTTAGCTTTCCATTGGATGTCTTCCGCTCGTCCGCATGCCAGCGAAATAGTTTTGCTTCCTTCGGGTTTGCAAACAAACGCTTCAAGCGCGGGATTACAGGCAGGTGCCAAGCAACCTTCGCAGGGTCCCCTTCGTTACCTCGACAAATTCCTCAGCTCCTTCTACTCCAATCTTACCCTTGTACCGAGAACCCTTGCACACAGTGCATGAATGTAGCTTCGCAAACTCTTTCCGGTATAGGATACAGTCTCCAACATGCATGTATTTTTTTAACTTCCTGTCCCAAGGGACAAAGCACCTTCTTGGCTCTGTATGTGTTTATGGGTAACTCATTCCCCTCTGGAAGCATGTCACCTAGGAGGCCCAACAATTCGTTGAAGCTCTTATTGGACCAGCTGTTGCTCACCTTCAGCTTCAATAGTTTAAGCACGACATATAACAAAGTGAACTTAGCCTTGCATCCTGCGAATAGCGGTTTCTCCGAGGCCCCCATCAAGCCTAGGAATTGTTGGTACTCTCTGTTGGTTTTGTGCCCTTCGAAATCACGCAACATCTGTTCCAGCTCAGGCATCGAGTCGGGATCATCGGATATCTCATGGTTTGAATCACAACTGATGTCAAATGGCATATTGGTTGCTTCTTCATCGGCACAAATATCATCATCTGATACTACAGCTTGATCTTCACCGTGCTTGGTCCAAGTTGAATACCCTTCCATAAAACCTCTCTTGAAGATGTGGTACTCAATATGATGGAGCTCAAAAATTCTTATGTTACCACAGTCTAGGCATGGACAATACGTGTCAGCTCTACCCTCTCTTAACATGTCCGCCTCGGCAACTGCCATAAATGCTCTCACTCCATCTCTATACGCCTCTATGTTGCGAACTCCGTACATCCACGATCGATCCATCTAAGCCGTGCATGTGGAAAGTTGAAATTTTAGTTAAAAATATGAAGTGCATCGACTTCGTGACATGAGTTTAACATTTCTTCAATTACTAACCTAACCGAATTCTAAAAATAATTACTAACCTAACTAACTAATATAATTAACTAACCGTACTAATTGACTAATATAACTAACCTATATGTGTCGACTCTCTTCAATTACTAACGTATAACTAACCAAATTACCACTTCTTGCATATAAAAATTAAATATGCCACAAAAATAAATCCGTCTTTATTTTTTTTCCTTTTTACCCATAAAATTCCTTCAAAATTTGCATACCTTAACACTAAATTTATATGCATTCAACCATACGATAAATCAAATATCTCCATCGATCTAATTATGATCATATAATTGAATATTCTCAATGTCCAAGAAACAAAGCAAAATCACCAAATTATTGGATAACATGATTCAAAAACTAAACACTAACCTTTGCAAATCAACAAGGAAGTATTATCTCCAACTACTCTTCCAAATGTAGCTTCTCCACCGAAAAATCGCCAGCAAATAGCTCAAAAAATGCCAGCAAATCGCCACATTTAAGACATATCTACCTCTGGTCGTATGTCTGCTCGCGCAGCACAATTAATACTGTGAATCATATTGGAGACGGTTAAATCCACATAACCACCTCGGATATCACTTATATGGAGGTGGTTATATATCAGCAACTGCCTCTGATATGTACTCACTTGTCCGAGGCGGTTGACGATATATAACCGCCTCGGATATGGCCATTACCCGAGGCGGTCAGAAATAAGTAACCGCCTTGGATAACATTGGAGGCAGTTACTTATTTCTAACCGCCTCGAATGTGGTCGTTATCCGTGGCGGTTGCTCCTGAACTCGTTATCTGAGGCGGTTTTTTCGTACTAACCGCTTCCGACATATGTTATTCGTGGCGCTTTTACTTAACCGCCTCGGATAAGGCGCCTCGTATGGACGATTCTGTAGTAGTGTGAAATTCTATGGTAATATGTCATTGGTATAATTACGGCTTTTCTTCCATGATTCAAAGCATACTAAATATTTTGTAATCGCGTGGGGAAAAAGGATGATGCGGGGACCCCCTCAAAAGTTATACCACCACTTCTCCTTTCCGGTTTGTATCCTGTCGCTCACTTTTAGACTCCATGGTATCAATTCTATAGAGCTACATACGGAGTCTATGTATATCTTCGCAGTGCCACCAGCAACCCAATTTTAGCAATTTATGTAGTTTCTATGTTGGCCACCACATGAACCTTCATGTCTCGAGCTTCCGCGAACAAATACTCAGTTACCGAGGTATGCAAATTATCATTACGATTTTATTTTATTCATCTTATATCTAGCATCAGTATGATCTTTATATCGATAGGTTGCTACTATTGCATGGACGGAATTGTCAAAGATGGACCTAGCCATGATTCGAGAAGACTTGGCGCATTTTCTTCTTGAAAGCATCATTGATACAAAATGCGAGTTCTACTACGACTGATCCGAAGACTAAGACAATTGTTTTGAATTAAAATATCGATGTTTAGTTGTCATTTGCATTTTAATCTGTTGCAAATTCCTCAAGACATGTGATGGATGTTGTGGTGTAAATATTGAATTTCTATATACTTTCATTTGTGTTTAGTTGTGAATTGAAATATGATGTCAATGTGAATCTCTATTATGAATTCAAGTTGGATGTGAAATGTGATATGGGAATTATAGCAATCTAGGTATATAAATTGCATTTTCTATTTCAGGACAGGCACAAACTCAGATTGTGCCTGCCCTGTACCAACGAATATCCCAGCCGGTTGTTTCCTAGGAACCGGCTGACATGAGCCTTCATCATTGCCTATTAAACCGGGAAAACCGACTGAGATATGCTATTATCTTAGTCGATTTTTTGTTAGGAACCGACTGAGATAGTTTAATATCTCAGTCGGTTTTGTTTACGAACCAGCTGAGAAGTTGTTTTCTCAGTCGGTTTTATAACCGGCTGAGATAATTCATATTATTAGCACCCTTTCTCTACAGCCGGAAGGTAAACCGGCTGAGAAAGCAATTTTGGCCGACTGTAATTGTATGTTCTGTAGTAGTGTGAAACTATCTTAATTGAGCATACAAAGACCATATCACTAGATTTGTTGTTACAAATACTTCCTTAACATTGTAATTTTACTACTTCATGCATATGTAAAACCACGAAAGCTGATAATCGATCAAAATCACATATCTGACTAAAAAGTTGGTAACATCAAATAGAAAAGATCAGAGAGACTAGAGAGTGCTTGTCTCCCTAGCTCTAATACCTTAGCATCTTTTTTTAGTTGCAGGTCAGCGACGTCGACCGCACATACTAATTTACTAATTAACTAACCGTGTTGATTTGGACTCGAGTACCGCTACGGCCGGATATACGTGATCATCAGGGTACGTAGGCGAGATATCAGGGCCGTGAGACTTCACTTCCATGCAAGTCTTTCGACCAAATCTAATCTAACTTACCTCATAGCTAAGACACAATGATTTGTTACCAACGGGATTGCTACTGACGAAGTATATTAATCGTTTTTCCAGAATGGGCTAATTAAGCTTTTGAATGGACTGATTTATGCATGAAACTCCATACGATATTGCTCCTAGTCCACTTTACAGGTCCGGATGAGCCTACATATGAGACGGAGTAACCACTTTTGAGTCCCACGTGTGGAGTCTGGAAAGTGAGAGACTGAGAGGGGTACCCACTTTGTGCACTCACGTTGTAGGCCACGTGATCTGTTAAAGCATATTGTTCATATATTTTCAACAACACTTAGGTTACTAATTAACTAGCTGAAATTGTATGTGTGACGACAATGAGAGAATATATTCATGTATAAGTACATGTGGGCATGCTTTTATGTATGCTCATAGAAATATGGTCAAGTTATGAGTGTGATCGGTTGCTTATATCCAATCCAACCAGGTCCATGCATTGTGCTAAAATGACCGCATGGTTGGCCATGCACGGGAGCTGCGGCCCTCGGGATGCAACCCGCGACAGGCCATATCCAAATTTCCAGAGGTGCTGATAAAAATATGCTTGTTCTGGCCTAATTTCATTTTCGAGAAATCTAATGTAGGACCACGCGCGACCGGCCATATCCAAGTTCCCAGGGTTGCTGATAAAAATATGCTTGTTCTGGGCTAATTTCATTTTCAAGAAATCTAATGTGCGACCACGCGTGACATGTTGCGGCGCCATCAGATAGGAAGGAGGGGAGGAGGAAGATGAAGAAGAGGAGGAGGGGAGGAGGAAGAACGGGGAGGAGAGGCTCACTGGCGACGGTGACGGTGACGAGTGCTGACGATGGCAGGCATCCCAAGAACTAACCGATGGTCGCATGGGTAATACCGCCCCTCCCCTGGGCTTAGAGTGATGGTCTAATCAGGGCGCTGATGCCCCGACTTGTCGCCGGCAGTAGGTCAGATCTAGTGGCGTAGGTGGTGGGGGAGCAAGAGGAAGACGATGCGGTGATAAAAAAGGAGGTGGTGGGCGAGGTGGGAAGCGGAGATGGTAGTGGTAGAGGTGAGGTGGGAGGTGGAGATGCGGAGGTAGAGGACAGTGACCCGATAGAGCTATCGAGCGACCAGTCGCACTCTAGCCGTGTCTTTTCATTTTTAGTAGGGATAGGGTGGCCTATGGATTGCTTCAGAACAAGAAGGATTATAAAAGTGAAACAACACAAATTGTTGGCTACGTTTGTCATTCAAGTTCTTACATAGCTAACCAAAACATAATGAGAACTCAGCATGTTTTTGTAAGTGCAACTAACCAAACAACATCTCAGTTGTATCCCTCTTAGCCCGGCCCCAAGCCCCCAACCATCTAGTCCGGCACATTGAGCCTGCAGGTAACCAATCACCGTAAGTTGAGTTCAGTACGTAGTGACGTTGGTGGTGGAGCGTACGGGAGTGAGAGTGATAGAGTGATAGTGTATTCTTCTCATGTTCTTTAACATGTTTTTGCGAGAACAAGGCGGAATTCCCTTTCGTTTTTCTTCCCCACGGCATGCAAATGATTAAACAACTTGCTCCGCAAGTAGATGCAATGTATGCACGTCACCACCGAAGAAGCACTTAGCTTTGGGGTAATTAAAGTTGCGTGACTTGCATCATATATATTCGAGTTCGTCTTAGGGATTCGAAAGAATATTTGGACCGGATGAACCACGTTTTATTAATTAATCTGTTTACCGTTTACCTATTGCCAAAAGAACATATGGACCGGATGAATCACGTTTGAGTTCGTTTAACACGTTTTATTAATTAATCTGTTTACCGTTTACCTGTTGCCTCAGGGGGCCAGGACAAATGTTATGGCAACTTGCCAACTCTTAAAACCCCGGTAGTAAGCAGTGGTAGTAAAAGAAACTTAAAGTAGTTACTACTAATCTATCAAAGAAAAGAGAGTAAGTGTTGAATATATACGGTGTCACCGTGTGGTAAACCTATTAGAGTTTAAATATATGTGCTAAAGAAATTCTAGAAAAATTCTATTAAGATTGGACGTCCTCACTTTGTAAGAGGACAAGTACGAACTTATATAAACCCATGAATGAGTAATCATAGTAACAGAATCCAAACAACCAAACAATCCGAAGCAAGGTGCAAGCAACTAACTAGCAAGAGAGGATTATAGGCTAGATTTTTTTTAGCACTAAATTCTTGTATAGGATAAGGATTGAACGTCCTAAAAGGTGTAAGAAGATTGTAAGAGAGCGACAATCCCTTATGCTCTTTTGAGATTGTGCTTAAAGGATATGCGGTTGGCTTTGCCAAAACTTGTCTCTTTTGACGTGATTGTTCGTTGTCTTTATTTGGATACTCTTTACGGGATCTATCTACCGTGGTCTTGATACCGTGCACGCTTATGCATATTTCACAAACTTTGATCGAACACAGGAGGCTGCTGCGCATAAGGAGTATCAGAGTATAACAGTAAACCATAAGATGAAAAATTCGCGTGAGGTATAGTGTACTTTCTATAATTCACCCATATATTTTTCTGTGGGTTGGTACTATTTCCATAGCAATATTCTCATGTACTACTACAGATATGCCCATTACAGGCAGTTCGGTAACCCCGTTGCATGCAGGCAGTTTCCTGAACTGTTAGTAAGCAAGGGTCTGTAATCACATGCGGTTATGAACCATTTGGGATTAGACAATATCTTATCTGTGATATACGCTTGTTTCTTGTTGTTGTTGGTGACACTAGAAGGTTACTGGTTAGAGATCATCATCAATACAATTTATGATATACTATTATTGTGTATTGAAGGATACATTAATATCTTTATCTTGTATTAGCAACTTACTACCACCTTTTCATCACATCCCGCTGTACCTCTTCCACATCCTACGTAATCCAGACAGTTTGCCTTAGGCATTGCAATGCAAAAGGAGTGAACGGTAGATTCATGAATGTAGGAAATATGCTTACTTATTGAAAATCTTCCAAGTAGTTCGACTACAAAGTCTGCTCGTAATAAAGAATTCATATAAATGATTCTTGGATGGTGTGGTATAATGACAACAAGAATTCAATGCTCACCACATATAGTTATGTTGCCATGATTGGTGAATTTACGTTATTTTGGGGGATAAAGTTCAAACCAACAAGTGTACGAAGTAACTAGTGCAGCACTTACGCTTGGTTGAACTCCTTATCTTGTTGAGCAAGCAATTCGTTTTATCACGTACTGGAAGACAAGGTCTTCATTCTCTTTGATCATCCGCGTGGAGACCATGTATAGGTCGAGGAACCCTGACATTACTTGTTTCCTGCTGCATTGTTCAATCATTAATCTACACGTACATAAGCTAAGAGTTACATATATGTGAATTAGTCTATATGACATGAATGTAGACCATGATTCTAGATATTTATAGTGTATATCATTTGATGAATGATACTTCACATCTGATGAGTGATACTTCTAGGGAACAGAGGTTTTAGAGTTCCTAGAAGTCCACAAGTTCACAAAGAATTGGTAGTTTTTGAATTCGTTATGGAAATTGTATTCGTTTTCTTGACGACTTTTTGACCTTTTTCAGGTAGTACTCGTGCAACTTGCGGCTATATTTTCGTAATTTTTTGAGCCTCTCTAGCAATTTGACCCATGGCTCTCCTTCAACACATTTATCAGTCAATGGTGCCAAGGGGAACTCTTCTTCAATGTAAAGGTGTGGTTCTTTAGGATACTTGGGCTTTGACTTGCTGCCTTGCTTTCTTTTAGTGGCCGGCTTTGAAGTCTTCACGGGAGACGAATAGGCCTTAGTTGCAACATTAGGCTCCAGGAGCATGATTCCAAGCGTGCCGTCCAACTATATTGGGAAATGGGAAAGGTTGGTCATTAAGGCGTGCCTACTTCTCCCTCTCTATCCATTTCTGAATTTTAGGCGCATACCCAGAGCTACCTAGTCTATGATGGTGGGTGTTCTTGGCCATGAGCGCTTTCGCCGCTGCACTTTTGGCGTTAAATTCTTTGGTTTCCTTCATCTCCTTGAATCGACCCCACATCTCGTGATCCATCCATTTGTGCACCGTGAAGAGCTCCTCGTTCTTTGTGATGAGTTTAGGTAGTGAATAAACTTGAACTCCTTCCATACTTTTTTAGCCATATGGATCACGAATCTATCGACGAGGGCCTTAAGTTCTGCTGGGATGACAAAGGAAGTATGGATATCGTCCACCAGAACTTGGCAAAGGTCTGTCAACCTTGTTCCAAGATTCTATTGTTAAGGGCAACCGTGCCTGTGCAATGATCCACATGTAGTTCTCATTGTCTTCCATCATGATCAATGGCTCAGACAGAGGCATGTCCGTTATGGGAAATCTGTTCTTCGGCTTTCAGAATCACCCCTAGAAGCCGACGGTGAAGGTGAGTGACGAGGGGATGACATCTTATAAAAGGATATTAAGAAAAACATGGATGCCATCTTTAATTATGGTACAACTCATTTGATAGCTATAAGTTAACTCAATTTTAATTATCTTCATTTTTATATCAATTCTAATGGAATGCATTCATAATCAATTGCAATAACAATATGCTATGCATAATCATATTTTAATCTATAATCACAATATGATCCTAATAATAATAAGAATATAAAGCATAATCACAATTATTATTATCCTAATCATAATAATTGATAATCAGAATATACAAAGCATAATCACAACTGAAGAAAGAGAGGAGAGATGGGGGGCTCAACTTTATCAGTGAGGAGACTTGGGGATGGTAGCAGCTTGGAGAGGAGACCGATGCGACGACTTGGAGGGGGCTTGGAGGACGAGGAGGGAGTTAGCGGCCGGTATTGAGGGCGTCGAGGAGGGCGCAGTGATGATCATCGTCAGATGAGCAGGGCACGCGGTCATTGGTGAGGAGGAGCGCGTGGCTTCGGTCGAGGATGGTAGTGGGCGGCAATTGTCACGGAGGCGTGGCTTTGGTCGAGGCTGGTGGTGGCGGTGAGGAGGAGGCGACAGGCTAGGGAGGGAGCGGCGATGCTAGGGCGCCAACACCGACGTTAGGACGAGGGCAGCGGCACTTGGGACTTAGTGGTTTTTTTTTGAATGGGACCAAAGGGAAAACGCTAGAACTATTTATATAACATATCACTATAGGTGGTTCTATATGAGAACCGTCTATGATAAGGAGAGATCGGAGACTATTCTTAAAGAGAATTGCCTATGATGTACAGATATCAGATTTGGTTCTATAGAACCGTTTGTGATGTATTTTTCTAGAACGAATAAATTTAATGGATTTTTTTGTTATTTTCATAATTTTGAATGATTTCTCGTCAAATTGAATGGTTATTTATTTTATTTTCATACTTTTGAATGCTTTCTGTCCAAATTGAATGATTTTTTCTTTTAGTTACATATTCTTGAGTGCTTTCTCTCCAAATTGAATGATTTTTTCTTTTAGTTTCATACTTTGAATGCTTTCTCTTCAAATTGAATGGTGATGATGAGTAGTGTACAACTACTATATACAATGATGGTATCTGTATACGGATACACCGCGAATAAGGAGTATCCTACTTACCTGGGAAGAAACGTATCCCGGAGAGGTATTCTGAGTCAATAAGGAAACCACCCGTGGGTATCTGGGACTCCTTAAAACTAGGCAGTCAATCTCAACGTTTAAGGAAAGATGAATTCTTCTCGAAGGTAAATCCATATCCCCTACGATATGGTATACCCTCTATAAAATGATCCCGAGGGCCTTCAGAGAAGACATCTTATATCGCTCTTACGAGCACTACAAGCCTTTCAAGATCCTTCGACTTCCAGCAAGTAGAAGGAAAGATCATCTTCGACAACCAATAGGACTAGACACCCCGTTCTGTACTTTATATCAAGATCAATATAAACCAATAAGACGTAGGGTTGTTATCCTGAGGGAGGCCCAAACCTGTATAAAGCCTTATCGTCAGTGGCCTGGTTCGTGATCAGCTTACCGATACGATCCCCTCTTTCAATTCTCTCTCCTCCACGTATTATGTAAGATCGGCGGTCTACCTATCGTCGACAGATGGCGCCGACCGTGGGGATCGCGTTTGTTGATTCCAACGAATCACCGTCGGTGATTTCACCACAAGTTGTGGCAAGGACCAGTTTCTCGGACAAGGGGTTCTATGACAACTCCACCCCTCCGATTGATTAAGAGCCAAGGCAAGACCGAGTCAATCTTAGTAATCTCTCACCTGACCACGGTTCGGCAATGATGTCAGTCAGTTCATGGACGAATACACCAAGACTTACAGGATCGATGTTCGATCTTAGGACTATCAAAGTGATCATGCGAATCGCGCGAGTCCTATGTCAAGACTATCACCCGCGTATTTCGACCACCCAGAGGGACGACGAAGCTTACCGGATCACACCTCCGATGACAGATCCATGATGGATCAAGACTACACCTCCAGCGGATAGTATCCCCAAGAGGTACTTGCTATAGGGAGCGGATCACAACATCACAACCCTCATGAGAATGAGGGAAATGATCCACCCCCTGGCACAAAGATTCCTCCACAAAATCTGATGACAACTCAAACACGCAACCCAGATGATCAAGAGAAGACTCCAATTCTGCAAGATTCTAATCTGTTTAGATCAAGAGCTGCTCAGTGTCTATCCGGAGTCTGAGAGCATCTTAAACAACCTCTCTCAAAGGATCTAATGACCCTAGAAGGGAAACTATGGATGAACGACATGGAACACCGTATCCTCTAGGCACAAGAGCAAACCGAATCCTCGCACCAGGTGGCCTACGCCCGTAGAACCATGAAGAGCGCAAGTCGTTCTAATGCTTCTCGTGAGGGGATGAACGGCATGGAACACCATATCCTCCAGGCACAAGAGCAAGCCGAATCCTCGCACTAGGCGGCCTACGCCCACAGTACCACGAAGATCACAACTCATTCTAACACTGCTTGTGAGGGGGCTAGTCACAAAAGATGATTTAATCGGGAAAGATCCCCTCGAGGTATGGATCCTCCACGCTGTTGCATGTATTCACCCGTCCCAATGACGGATCTATGAGGATATGTAGACGAACGAAGGAACTCAAGAGCTCCACCACACCGCTCCCCAGATCGTAGTACTTCTTTGTATCACGGTCAGTATCGAGGACGATCACCGGTACCAAATGACAGAACAGTTCGAGGAGCTATCTACTACTACCGAGCTTTCTCCACAGAACTCAGACGGGGTCACTGGCCCTCACAGTTCAAGCTAGGATCAATCGAGCAGTATGACGACGTGACGGATCCCGTCGAGTTCCTACAAATCTACACAACAACCATCAAGGCCATAGGGGGCAATGAGAAGGTCATGGCTAACTATCTTCCACTTGCCCTCAAAGGACTGGCTAGAACCTAGCTCATCAACCTTCAACCCGGATCAATCCGCTCATGGGAACAACTGTGCAGCCAATTCCAGGGAAACGTCCAAGGAATGTACACATGTCCCGGGAAGCCTATTGACCTCTTCTGACTATTCCAAGAGAAGGGGGAATCCTTGCGAGAGTTCACCCAGCGGTTCAGCAATGTCCGGAACACCATACCCAAGATAACTGATCATGAAGTTATCCGAACTTCATACGGAGTTGCCAAAACCAACGGTGCATAGAGGAAGTTTCCATGAATATGCCAAAAACAATAAAAGAGCTAATGGAGCTCACTGATAAGGCAAGAAATGCCGAAGAAACCCTCCAACTCATCAAGGAGAGGGACGAGGGCATCGAGCGGCCCCAACCGGGATATCACGACAACTCCAAGAAAAGAAAACGCAAGAAGAAATCCTTCAAAGAAGATTGCAATAAGAGACAAAAAAACTGGAGAAGTAATGGCCAACTTCCCCAACAAGCCTCAGGCAAACACAGGACCCTCCGGCAAGAACTGGTGTGATTTCCGCCAAACCGATAAGCATAATCTTTGCCAATGCTGGCTTTTCAAAAAGTACGTCCAGGTGGAAGTTGGGAAGTTCAAAGGGAAAGGACCTCAGGTCACAAACCAAAGTGAAGAAACCTGTTCCGACGTGACTCTGACTAGGTCCATTTCCAGAGTGAACAACGAAGGATAGACCACATGTTCGGTGGCTCGGCATCTTATGAATCCAAAAGACAATACAAAATAGTGGCCCAAGAAGTTCTTGCCACAATCCGCTTGACTCGTCAGGTGGTCAAGTGGTCGGAGGTCAAGATATCATTTGACCAAACTGATTGTCCCGAGAACTTTGTCCGGTCAGGACAATTCCCTATTGTGCTCAAGCCTATGATTAACAGCTATAGAGTCTCTCGAGTACCTCTAGACGAAGGAGCTCTCTCAACGTTATCTTCACCAGCACACTCGACTCCATGCAAATCCTTGCTCATCCCTCCAGCCAATGACACAAGCCTTCCACGGCATTGTGCCCGAATCCTTAGCTACTCCAATCGGGCAGGTTACGCTACCCGTCACCTTCGGCAAACCCGACGACTTCCAAACAGAGATGGTTATGTTCGATGTGGTTGATTTCGAAACGACATACAACGCAATCTTGGGATGATCAACCCTTGCGAAGTTTATGGCAGTCGTGCACTAAGCCTACCAGTGCATGAAGATTCCAGGCCCCAAAGGTGTTATCATGGTTCAGGCTGTCCAAAAATGGGCCTACACTACGATAAGCTTAACCTCGCACTGGCCAGCGAACATTATACTGTCAAGGGCCGTAAACACTCACGGCCTAGGGTGACCGAATTAGCACACGGCCACAACAAAACTTCTCGCGAGGGGGCTGAAAAGATTCGATCTGATTAGCAGCAGAAGGATGGTCGACCCCTCATCCACTTGAATGGCGACCATCCCCAGAAGATCTATGTGTAAGTACCCTAGCTAGCAGACATCCGAGTCACTCTCGAGAACCACCAGCACCGTCCCAAAATAGAGTCTCCCTTCCTCCAAGCATACTAGCACCCGCTCGAAGGGATCACCAAGTTAAGTCTCATCAGGTACCTCTACCTAGCATGAGCATTTAGACAAGCGCTAAGCACAGAGTCGACAAGGTGTCAAGGCATCCTGAAAGGATCTGTGGTCAACGAGAAGGCTCGGATGTTAGCTTAGTTTTTTCTTTTCTTTTCTTATGTTGTATGCAAACACTCAGTTAAATGAAGTTTTTATTCTTAACTGTCCATCAAAAGCGTTCCTTTTCTTATAGACAGTTGGGGGCTGGATAGGTTCAACGGAGTTGAAATGTTTCCGACAACATGTTTTATCAAACACTTGAAAGCTTAGTACTCGTGAAGAGAAGGAAGTTCGAGTTCTAGTCTCACGGGAAGGAGGAAAATCCCTTACCGTGTCGATGAGTGACAGAGGGTCTCTGAACCCTCCGCTCGACTTCGACCTAAGGTCTGATTGACCGAACTCCTCGACTAGTGGCAAAGTCTTCTGACTTAGATCGAGGAGAAGCCGGAAGGTGTGAAGTATGGCATGTTCGATGAAATTGTTCAACACTTAGTGAAACGATAAGACCTTCCAACTGGCTATCGCAAGGAATAGCAGGGTCAACATGACACTAAGATTGCTAGTCGACCACGAAGGACATACGGGCCTACAAAGAGGAAGAAGCCTAAGCTACAGCCTTGAACAGGACAGAGGAAGGTCCCTTATCGCGTCTACAGGTGACCTGGGGTCCCAGAACCCTCCACTTAACCTAGACATAAGGCCCGACTAACTAAACTCCTTGACTGCTAGCGAAGTCTTCTGACTCAGGCCAAAAGAAAAAGGCTGGAAAGCACGAAGTGTACCAAATTCTCGATACGTCCTTACTGCCAGGTTGCCGATAGAATCCAAGCTCTAAGTTAATGAAAGATACACACAAGCACAACACAAGTACTAATCAAAAGTTTTCCAAGTCTTTATTGATAGATTTTTTACACTTTAAGCCTGTACGCAAAGATATCGACAGCCGTGTACATCGCCGCGACCAGCTTCTCGGTCTCCCTGTCTCCGCCCCTGGCAGCTTGTTGTAGAGGTCTCTGGCATCCATCTCTGGATGACGGGCCTTCAGCAAGGCCAGGTCTATCGACAAGGCATCCCGCACCCCCTGCCGGAGCTAGGTGCTGATGCAAGCTTGTACGGTCAGCTTCAGATGGGACGTTGCCGCAACTAGCTTGCCCATGCGCATGGCATGGTGCTACGAAGATCCCGACCTCAGTCAATGCCGTCTGAGCAGATCCACGGCATACTGAAGGTCCTCCTTTGGCGTAGTCACATTGGATTCAGCCCACGATAGCGATGACCGGATGTCGACAAGCTCATTGGCCAGCCGAGCCTTCCCTTCATCCAGCTGGCCCTTCTCGGCCCCCAGATTGGCTGCCTTGGACTTCTCCGCCTTCAAAGCCACATCAGATTTGGCCAAGCACTTCTTCAGCTTCTGAGCCTCCGACCGAAGGGGAGCTGCCCGGGACAAAGCAAGCTAAAAATGACAAGGTCAATCTCAATACAAGCAAATTAATGGGTTAATACCTTGTCGGTTTTATTACCTCTAGCAGGGGACTGACGTATTTCGACAAGTCGAGGCCACCCTCATTGAGTGACACCAACTCCACCGGCAACGACGATGAAGGAGCCGCCGCTGCTGGAGCAAAAGGGCTCACCATTTGGGCCGAAGGAGGGTTAGTCGTGGGAGCTGGGGACTTCTTGACTACCTCCATCGGCGCAAAGGTAACCCGAGAAGAATTCGCCACCAAAGGGCCGGTTTTCTTCACTAGAAATGCGACCTTGGGCGAAGCAATGATCACCTTGCAAAGACAAGGAAGTAAACAAACCAAACCCCTACTAGGGAAGACGTACTCCGGGAAGACTACCAACGTTGGGGGCTTCAATTCCAGCGGAACCTGTGCTCCAGGAGGGATATTCCCCTCTTGGCCGGGGTCACCTAGGGAGTCAATCCAGCGTCTTGGGACTTCTCCACGACAGGATCTGCCACCACTGGTGTAGTCGGCACCTCTGGACGAGATTCCTCCACAACCTACGCGACACAGGGAAGAAAGTCAGTCGCCTTGACAGCTAAAAGAAGTCTAGTACGAATCAGATGAGTACCGTGGGGGAGGATCTCAGAGGCAAAGGAGGAGTCTGAGCTGGAGAAGCCGTTGAAGGAGCCTTCTCCGATTGGTCCTTCTCAGACATCGTAGCAGCAAGCAGGACGTTGCCCCCACCAGATTTGGGGGCTGGGGCTTGTTGGTTCAAGATCTCAACCTTGTCATCATCCACAGTCTTGGCTCCGGATCTATCGGCCTCCGGGTCGGGTGCACCTCGACCTACCCGCTGCAAGGAGATGTGCTCGGGTGATGCTACGGTTAACCTAGCACTGCTTGAAGGAAGTAAAACCGACAAGGAGCACGATTCGGACTTACCAAGAAGATCTCCTTTCTCTCCTCGGATCCAAGTTTCGTGATCAGGAGCGGCACTACGATCCTCCCTCCTGGAGGCGACGAGTCGAAGAGATACTTCACTCACGATTGGAGCTCGTCAGCAGGGAGGTCTGCGCCAAGGAACGATCCTAGTAGATGAGAATACAGATTTTCCTACTCGATGTGCCAAGATACAAGCAACACTTACTAGCTTCAAAGTCCCTCATCGGATCCTCCTAATTCGAGTATTCCCAGGCCGCTGAGATCCGCGACCTAAGAGGGCTCATGCGCCGCCTAAGGAAGTCCTCAGCGACATCCCATGTTGTCAATGCTCTCTTGCCAAGGTTTGAGACCTCGTCGACAAGAACCTTGAGCTAGCTAGTCTACAGCGGCATCTCTGTCCAAGCCTCCGTTTGAAAAGGTGCAATACCATGGTACTCAATGCCAGATGTAGAGGGAGGTTAGCAGTCGAACCACTTCGCCCGCCAACCCGACCACGAGGTCTTGCTGGAGAAGGGGATGTATACTGCTTCCCCTCCCACAGTTGGAACCTGGCGGCACCAGCAACGCCCTTCAACCTTCTAAGGTTGTAGAAGTAGCGCCAGAGGTCCAGTATGTACGAAGACACTCAGCATCAAGACCGAGTTGAGATTGAGGTGGATCAGCTCAATCCCGTAGAACTGGAGAACAAGGAGGAAGAAGGTGGACAACGGGAATTGGAATCCACATCGGAAGAAGTCGGAGAACACGACGGTCCAGCCGGTGTCTAGGCTCGGGATTGTCTCCTTCGACGCTAGTCGACAAGGGGCCATCACTTTATCGCTCGGCCCAGCACAACCGAGCCGGCCAGCCATGTAGTTGATTCGTCCCAGCACCCCTACCTCCCCTGTTGGGCCCTCCCGCTGTGCTGGCCCGCCAGTGGCTACCTGCTCATGCACATGCTTGACGCAGTAGTCGTGGCTGCGCCGACTGTTGCTGAGATGCACGACAACTGCCGGCCACGATCCCCACGCTCGCGTCCCTCCGGCCAAACCACCCCATCATCCCCCTCTATTTAAGCCTTATTCTCTCCTCTTTTTCCCTATCCTTTCTCTCGTCTCCTCCACACCCGAGCTCCACCACACATCGTCGACGCTGTCTTCCATTTCGGCTAGCCCGAGCCACACCAGGACACCTCCTTCATGCCAGAGCTCCACCACGACATCTTGGAGGTTCCCCCATACCAATTTGACACACCGGCCACTCGAATGCTCGGAATCAACCTCATCTTCCTCAACTCCGGTGATCACTCCACCACATCGATCTCCATCTCCGACGAACTCCTCTCCAATTCCTCGCTTGTGAGCCATCCCCTTCACTCCTCCTACCTTTTCCCTCAACCAATTTCACGAATCATCATCCGGAACACCACCTTTCTCTTTTTTCCCCTTTTCCTCTATTCATTGCACTTCATCTTCTTCCTCTATACGGTAGCTAATCGATCCACTCCTCCTTTGTTTAGTATTTGGGCATAACTCTAGGCTTCGCACTCCTTCACCTCCATTCTCACCACACCATGCCCTCAATGTCAGTGTAAAAGTTGATCATTTAGGACCGCAAGAATCTATTGATGTGATCAAATTTCAAATCCGTGCGCTGAAATTTGAATTATTATGAATATACTCAAATTTATGTTGGGCCAAATCTGATCTAGCTTCGTACATAATGATAAATTTAGAAGTATTTTATTTTTTCTAGGTTACTAGTATGTGTAGGTAGTGCTTTGAATTTTTCTATCATTTCATGGTCAATGTAGAATATTTTGTAATTATTTTTAGCATTGTTTTAATTATTTAAATAGGGAATACTTTCTCTTTGTGGAATTTAGTTTTTGTCGGAGGACTATTTATTTGCTAATAATTTAAGAGATCCACTTGTATTTCTAAGGGGCGGTAATGGGACGTTTAATTTCAAACAAAAAATGCACGATTAATTTCTGTGTAAGTTGCTGCAGTAAACTTATACCCCAATAATGGATTTCTGGATTCGTCGCCCAACGTGCATACACAATCATCCATGTTCAGCTGAAAGATGACACATAAGTACGCACAATTAAATTTCTTACCGTGGTGCAAAAAGGTGCCCGCTTGATACACAACAAAGGGATCGATTCCAAATTAACCACTTTGTTAGTAGTATCCTGCTTGACCTTCTCACCCCGCATGAAGCGACACGACTAAAGGCCAGTTCTTTTTGACTTATGAAGAGGCTTATAGGTGAAATTAAGCTCAAGCCAAAAAAACTCAAAATTTCTCAATAGCTTAATTTCGCAGCTAAAACCCTTTGCTGTTGAGTGAAAAAAAGCTAGGGAAGAGCAGCTTCCCGAGCTCTTCCCGAGCTTCTCTTTCAAGTGAAATCAAAATTTCCAAAATTGTCCCTGGAACGAACCGTTATTACGGTCATTTGCCACTCCACCGAACAGCTCGCACGGCTCACTCGCCTCCCGCAGCACCCACCAGGGTTCCTCGCCGCCGCCCCCAGCCCTACCCCGTCGTCCCCGCCCCTGCCCCCGGCCTCGCCATGTTCAGCCCGCCACGCCGCCCGGTCGACTCGATGCCGCGCTGTCCTCCTCTTCCACCCGCCGCCGTCCCCTCCCTCGGCCCCGCCGCCCTGCCGCCCCGCTCGCCCGACGCGTTGCCGCCCCAGTCGCCCGACGCCTCGCTCGCCCAACCCCGCGCCACCGGGTCGACCCGCGTCACCGCCCCGGTTGACCCGCCTCGCCGCCCCGGTCGACCAGCCACGCTTCGGCAGCACTCGGCCGCACCCGACCGCACCCGACACCCCCGCTCCGGCAGCACTCGGCTGCACCCGACGCCCCAGCTCCGGCAGCACCACGACGGCCACGGCCTCGCCGCCCTGCTGCCGGACGCCACGCCGCCCCGCCCTTCCACCCGCTGCCATCCCCGCCGCCGTCCCCGCCCTCGGCCCCAACCCCGCCGCCGCTCCCGCTGGCGGGGAGCCCCAGAGGCGCCGCGTCGAGGTTGATGGAGACGGAGTCGAAGGCGACGAGGTGACGGAGCAGCTCGCTGGCCACGGCGGCGGCTTGCAGGAGCTCCGGCAGGGTGGCGGCGCACATGGGGATTTTTTTTCCCCCAAAATTTATTTTTGCACAAATGGGGATTTGTTCATATTGTGTGTAATGATATTTTGTTGTTCATGTTGCTGATCTCAACGAGATATCAAAGGTTATTTGGTTGAATTGTTTGAATTCAAATTTGTTCATGTTAATGGATGGGGACGGGAATTCAAATTTGTTCATGTGAAGAAATGTTAAGGCAAAGTTCAAGCAAATAGAATTTTTTCATGTGAAGAACTCCATTATATATTTGTGATGATCCTTCACAGAAATTTGTCTAGGGGCATTATAGACTTTTCATCGAACTACTCAGACAATAAGCTCAGATGACAGAAGCCGAAAAGAACTGGATAAAGTTTCTCAGGGGCTTCTTTCTACCGCTGTTTCTGTGGGTAGAGAAGCTTTAAGCCGTTTCTGGAGAAGTTTAAGCCGAAAAGAACTGGCCCTAAACCCGCAAATTACAAACCGCATTTATCAGCATAAAGGAGAGCTTGTTTGGGGGAAAACAGAAGAGAAAGACACACGCTAAAGCGACATGACTACCCCTTTGGAGTGCAAGAACATGAACTAAAGTATCGGTCTACTCGTCCCAACGGATCGGGACATCGAGTCCATAGCTGTCAAATAAATCTCTCGTGTCTGTCTGAACTCATGAATTGTTGGATAATTTTTCATGTGGGTAGTGAAGGATGATTTGAGGTCTGTTTAGGCAGTTTAAGATGTGCAAAAGCCCACCGACTTTTAGGATTATGACTTAGCGGTATTTTGGAGATTGTACAGGAGGGATTGCGGCTGTATACCCCCATCCAACAGCCACCAAGGTGTGCCATGAAAAATCGGATTAGCCTTCATTGGAGAGAAGGAAAAACGAAGAGTAGAGGAAAGAAGAAGGTAATTAAAGGAAGAATCTTGTCATCAAGCAAAGAGAGTCCAGGCTCAAGGTTGTAAAGTTTAGATCCACCATCTTGTCTTCTTCAAACTGTGATTTCACATCTTTGGTGAGATTGTTTCAATCTCTAGCTTTTTGTACCCAAAACTTACTGTTGCTGTTTAAGATATAAAATCTTAATTTATGTGAGCCTCTGGTGCTAATTCCCAACATGAATATAGCATGAATTTTCTAGAACTTCCAGAAAGGAAATCAGGAAAACTATCTAAGTCTCCAAATGGAATGAGGTGGAAAAGACAAATAAAGGGAACCGAGCTTGAGAGCCAGAGAAAGGTCGCGCATCAGGTCAACGTTCAAACCTCAGTAGTTACGCAGTCATGCCCAACTGGATTTAATTAACTCCGCCAAGAGACCGATCCAATCCAACAACACAAGCACATCCTTTTTCAATTACCATTCCGTTTTGCGGCTGAACCAGCGTTAGTGCGGCCACATGTCTCATATTCTCGTTTGACCACCACACCACACGTCTTCTTCACCCCACTATATAAACTTCCGGCGCCTCCCCTCTCCTCGTCACACTCACAGTTTCACACCAACAACAACAACATACGTATACAGCACCCGGCTCAAGCTCACTCCAGAGTCTAAATCACTTCAATTTCCTTCGTGTCGATTGCAATGAACACGATGTGGAAGGAACCTTGTGGCTGGGCGGCAGTGGCGGCGGGCGAGGACGAGGCTGACCTCCGGAGAGGGCCGTGGACGGTGGAGGAGGACGTGCTCCTCGCCGGCTACATCACGGCGCACGGCGACGGCCGGTGGAACGAGCTGGCCCGCGCCGCGGGGCTGAGGCGCACCGGCAAGAGCTGCCGCCTCCGGTGGCTCAACTACCTCCGCCCCGACGTCCGCCGCGGCGACTTCACCCCGCAGGAGCAGCTGCGCATCCTCGAGCTCCACTTCCGCTGGGGCAACCGCTGGTCAAAGATCGCGCAGGAGCTTCCCGGGAGGACAGATAACGAGATCAAGAACTACTGGAGGACCAGGGTGCAGAAACACGCCAAGCAGCTCAAGTGCGACGTCAACAGCAAGCAGTTCCAGGACGTCATGAGGCACGTCTTGATGCCGCGCCTCGTCGAGAGGATCCAGGCCGCCGCGGCAACTTCGCTGCCGAGCTTGGAACACGCGGCGTCGGCGCCGACGCTGCCCACATACCAGAGTGTTGTGCCGAGCAAGTCATTGGTTGGCCGCGGCGACATGTGTCATTCACCTGAGACGACGATGATGACCACGTCGAGCGCGGCCGGCTCATCAGTGTCACTCGGGGGGGCGCAGCTCCCGTCAGACCAGCTGATCGTGTCAGGCGGCGAGCTATGCGGCAGCGCGAGCGCAAGGAGTGATGACATGTTCGACGGGAGTTGGTCTGAACTCCTCGCTCGTGCCTGGGACGACGGCGCGGATTCGGTCGTGTTGCCGAACTTGGATTTGGGAGAATCCGGAGACAGTTGGTGGAGCTTGGAGGACATCTGGACATCTAGTTACAACATCAGCTCTGAGTTATACTGTACTACGTATGGTAGCTCTTATTAACGACCACATTTATTTGTAGTTTATACATCTGATTGATTGCTAATCAAAACAATTAACAAATGGAAAGGTGTTCTCAATTTTGATATACACAATTGCCTCTGGATTTTAAGAACAAAGCGGTGTACTTTGGAAATGGGCTTCACTAAGTCTAAGTCCATGTCGTTGGCCTTTGGGTTAGCTTTGAATATATCTATCGATGACTCATATATATGATTTTGTAGTATATATCGGAACATTATCTAAAAACATAGTATATCAGAAAGAGTGCTACTATTGGACCTACATTATGACGATGGCGGTTCCTCATCCTCCCCCTTCTTTCTTATCCTCACTCCTACTGCCGTCGTGTTACCGCAAACCCATGCACCTCATCCCCTCTCCCCATTTGGTGAGCCCACAGCCTCGTCGCCGTAGGCTCTCCCTAGCTAACCTAACATCTGGTCTACTTTAACCTCGTTGACCGGCCGCCCTCTAGCTTTGTCCACCATCATCCATCGCCTACCACCCCTTTGACCTCCCTCGCTGGACCTGAGAGAGAACACAAGGAAGAAAGTGAGATTTCAAGGAAGAAGTGAGCTCAGAAAAGATGGATCTTCTCATTTAGCTTAATGACTTGATCCATCGGTTGTGATCTGAACCATTGAAGAGCTAGCAAACCATACTTTCTCTTTAGAACACTATAGGCTTGTTTGGTTTGGGGAATCACCTCACCCATCATGGGTTAGTTCATGACGAGATAATCCATCGTTTGGTAGTTCATCAACACCTCGTCCTTCATAGTTATATCCTGATGGTCTTTTAATCTAGAATGGTACTCTCCCTCCATTCAAAAATATAAGGCCCATAGTTTTGGAGATATTGTTAAAAAATACAAGGCTTGCATGTGAATATAATCACATTTTCCCTCTTTTGCTCTCATTTCTCTTCCTTCTCTTTTTAACATTTATGATAAACATCCACATTAAATTATCTCTCTCTTATTTTCAAGATATTAATAACATGGACATTATGGTTTTTTCCTCTAGTATCCTCTTGGTTTCATGAATTTTTTATCCACGTGTTGAACCAAAATACGCCTTATATTTTCAAGTTGAGCGAGTATACTGGCGTCAAACATAGAAATTGATGGAATGTGACTAATTTTGCCACAAAGACATGCAGTTGACAGTTAGTCATGCATTCATTTGCTACGGTCGTCCTCTAGAAATGGCTTTTGTCTTGTCATATGTGAGGTATGTTTCTACCAAGTTCAAAACGTTTGAACCTGCCATCGTGTACCTTGTGTTGTCAAACATGTGAACTCATTCATGTCATTACAAGATACAATTGTTTCGTAGCCAGTTGAAGGGCAGGACTACGGTGAGGATAACCTCACCATAGCAAGCTTGAGGCCGTCTCCTCTTAGAATTATGTCATGTGACAGCCCCTTGGGCAGATAGACCACTTCTTCTCTTCCTTCTGTTGAAAAATTCAAAGCCTTCAAAATCCAAAAATTTGAAACTAAAGTTCAGAAATTTTTGACTGGAAAAGTTTAAATTAACAAAACTTTCGAAAAAAATTCAAAGTGACAAGTCAAACCTATAAACATGGAAACCGCAAATAAAAATTAGAAGAAAACTCAAATTGGAACTCTAGGTATTCGGCGATCAGCAGCAAAGATGCGACACCGGCAAACTTCTCGATTGACGGTGCCACGTGTAGGTATGTGGAAGCAACAACCGCACCGGTGCACCATAGGCACAGAGCTCGGGACCGCAGATGCAAGGATGGAAGATGGTGGGAGGGGAATAAATGCACCCACATGTCAATCATTAAGGACATTGTGAGCTGCCACGTGGCGCGCACAGGACGCCATACGGAACTCCTCTAAATTGCTTTTATGTAGAAAGAATAGGCCACGAACAAAGTTAAAGGTTGATGCACTAGAATGATTCCAGCATATACATACATATTTCAGTGCTGATACAAAGAAGGATTACTTGCGAACCTGAGCATTTAGGGCGTTTTGCTCCAAAGGGCCCACTTGCGACCGACTTTTATCCAGACGTTGTTGTCATTGTCGAAAACGACTTAGAAACAGGGGGTGTGCGTCGAACACAAGTAACTTGTCGAGAATAGCGGTCGTAAAAGGGTGACCGTGATGAACGCGATGCTAGGTATCAAGCTCTAACACAATGAGACAACAATATTTCTTAACCGAGTTCAGTCTCGAAGAGGTGTAATCCCATTACGGTGACATGACTTAGGTTCCTCGGATCCTTAACTAGGGTAGCGTCTTCGGATGTTAGAAAAATTTGTCTCAAGATGAGGAAGGAGCTGTCAGACACGAGAGAATCACCCCTCGAGGAATATCAGCCCAAATCTAGGAGAGATGATAGCTTATATTTTAATGAGAGGTGAGTTATAAATGACATATATGTTGTATTTTATAGGCCAAGGGATGAGGACACAAGACCCACCATACCCTTGGTGGAAGAGAAAAGGAAGGGTAGCATGGTAAAAATTGGTCCATAGACTTGATATATGAGGATGAGGAAGGTTTGATACATGGTCTTGGTTCATGCTTCTTTGATACACTTGGTCCGCGCATCTTTTATGTTTGATTTCTTCTTCTTCCTTTGATCCTATGCTACATTTGACCTTGATGGATGATATAACACCAAAACAGACGTCCAATAGGTTGAAGGACAAAGTAAGTTGTGAACAATTGTGAATGTGGGGAATTTTCTAGACCTTGATCATGGCTCATGAGACCAATGCACACCATGGCTGCTTGGCCATGACGTCAAATTGTGTCGTTGCCAGTGACTAGTAGATCATTCGACTTTGCTTAGGCCTTGACAAAAGAGTGACATACGTGTAAAGATCGAAAAGTAAGGATAAAATAAGAGTCGGGACCATGGCTAGAGATGGGTGATGAAAGTTTAGGAGGCACTGATTGAGGTCGAAATCTCAATGTACACTTGAAAATCTGCTATATGTCGTGCAAAGAATGCCATTCGAACACCGGAACCGATTTGCCTTAATTTGGAATAGAAATTTTTTCTACGAATTTTGGAAGAACAGAACCACCACGTTTAAGTAAACTTATTTCTCAATTCGTTGGATTTGGCACTTGTATCTCCAATTAAATTTGAGGAATTGAAACCCGACCTTAGGAGTAGAACAAGTACCAGCCGTCGCCAGCGAGGGAGATGACGTGTCAGAGGCAGGACGGGACAGCTGCCGGCCAAAGGTCCGTCAAACCCATGGTCTCCAGTCTTTGGTCGTCCGGTCAAACGCCAGTCTCGTATCGTCAACGGGCTGCGGCCGTCCACGCGAGACCAGCTGACGCACACACGTAGCATCGCACGCTGGCCCCTCGTGCGGATATACCCATCGCGTGCGGTTCCTTATTCTAATCATCCACTTCTGAATAATTTATCCGCTCGATCCGGACCACCGAAAGCTAATCGACCTCGCCGTCCAACCGTCGGATCGCATCGAACGGTCGCGACGGGGCTCGACGAGCACTACGCAGCGTTGCCGTGCGTCACGGATGATTTGAACGGCACCGACCTCCCCAGTTATGACGTGTTCTTTGACCTAGCTACGGACGACCAAAGATATATACGCAGCACTGAACCATCTGTTGCTGTTGCGGTCTACGTACATTTCATCACATGCTAGCTTCGTGTATTAGGCGGAGAAGCGTTCAATGGCGGCTAATCCATATACTTTATACATTTTGTATGTAAAGGCGCAATGTTAGTATGTGACTATTCAGATCAATACACACGTACTGTACTCTTTTGCGTATTCTTTTACATACTTTGTTTAAGGGATTGGTGTGTGCGCGAAGTACTATAACCATTTTTTTCTTTTTGATGCCAACAATTTGGTTTTAAAGAAACGAACAAGGTTGATCCGCAGGCCGTGGCCTTCGAGTTGATCTACTCCCACTATCATTCGTCTACAATGAGGATCTTCGTACTTCGTCTATCTCTAGTTTCGTGTCACCGACACTATTACAGAATAGATCATTGAAGACTCCACATTACAAATAGTTCTTTAAAAATCGTCACTAGTATAGTAGATTACATACGGTTCACAATAATGTCTGCCTAGGTTAACTCCTAAATATGCTAACCACATATAATGACCAAATATCACAAAAAGTTTTTTATATGAACCGTTTGCGATATCGGGACCACATATCGTAGGCGATTTTTAATAAGAAGCATATGCGACAAGGGGCTTATCACATGCGGTTTTATATGAAAATCGTATGTGATAAGACGTTCATTTATTACCACCCGGCATACCTGAGTTTTGTCTTAAAATTTCAATTCTTACACATAGTGGTGGCGGAGCTGAGGCGATTTTTCGGCTTGGAGTTGAATTGGTCCAAAAGAACTATAGATTTGGAGAGGATATTGTATGTCTATTTCATATTAGTGATCTAAGGTTAGTGATTGGTTTACAAAAATTTAATAATTTGGTAAATCTAATGGGTAAAGAGAGAGAATATAGATCTATTTTGGTTATAAAAATTATATTTGTTTTTGTTGATTTGTGGCATATAATTGGTTGTAAATATTATATGAGCATGTTGCTAGCTATAATTTTAATATATATAATTGGTTGTGGCAAATGATAGGTTAATTGAGGATGATTTAGATATTATGAAAGAGAGAGAAGTGTATATATAACATATATGAGTAATTCATTATTCATAGCTACATAGCGAATGATGTCGATTCTAATTCAGATGATGATACATCATCGGATGATCATCACCATCTGGAGAGATGTTGCGCCATGCAGAATGGAACTATAATATGTGGGAGTATGAGAAATTCAAAGTCTTATGGGGGACTCGGAGAAACCTTTGTTTGAGGGATGCAAGAATACATATACGAAATTGTCATCGATGCTTGAATTGTTGAAACTAAAGGCAAACAATGGGTGGTTAGAAAAGAGTTTCACGGCGTTGTTATGTCTCATAGCGGACATACTTCCAGAGGGAAACGAGTTGCTTAGAAGTACGTACCAAGCCAAGGAGGTTCTTTATCTGTTAGGAATGGAAATAAAGTGAATAAATGTTTGTCCGAAGGATAGTATACTCTTCCGGAAAAAGTACGCAAAACTCCATACATGTTATGTGTGCAAGTCACCCTGATACAAGCATAAGGATCAAGGTGATCACGATCAGGGAGACGAGGTGATGAAAGGGATGCCAGCTAAGATCATGTGGTATCTGCCTATAATTTCCTGCATGAAGCGTTTATTTGCGAATCCAAATGGTGGAAAATTGTTGCGGTGGCACGTTGAGGTGCGCAAAAATGATGGAAAGCTTAGATATCCTGCTGATTTCATGTGAGAAGGCTGTGTAGAAGAAGAGGTCGATATTCTAGAACTTACCTTATTGGGAGCACCTACAAGTTCGTCACTACATCGATATCATGCACATAGAGAAAAATGCATACGATAGCATGATTGATTTTTTATTGTATATAAAGGGCAAAACAAATGATGGCCTCAAAACACGGCTTAACTTGCTGGATATGGGAATAAGAAAGGAGTTACGCCCGAAAGAGATTGAAACTGGCCAGATGTTCTGTGAACCTACCTGTTATCCTATGTCTAGGACTGAGAGAAAAGAGTTATGCCAGTTCTACATGGTGCGAAAGCTCTATCGGGCTACTCCTCCAACATCAGAAGACTTGTTTCAATGAAAATTTTAAAATTGATTGGCATGAAGTCTCATGATTATCATGTATTGATCACTCAGTAGCTCCTAATTGTTATTCGTAATATTCTACCTATGAAGGTTCGAGAGGCAATCATGAGGTTGTGTTATTTTTTTAACACAATTTCTCAGAAAGTCATCAATCCCATAGAACTAGATGCTCTTTAGGAGGAAGTAGTGAAAACTTTGTGTCAGCTTGAGATGTATTTCCCCCCATCGTTCTTCGATATCATGATGCATCTCATTGTCCATCTACATCTACGTATATGGTCATTAATCTCAAGGTAGACAAAAAATCACATCTGTCACCAATAATTTTGCTCAATCATAATCCATCTATTTTATCTCATATTAGATGGGGGGTCAATGCCAAAGAAGTATTCACAACGAACATATCTACTCCTCACTCTGATATTATTGGTGATATTGTAGGATGATGATAATTCTTAGTGATATTGTTCATGATAATGTTGGATAATGATAATTGTTGCTATGTGCCTTCATAAATAGGACTAATGTTAGTTCCAAGTTTTGCTTTATTTCCTATATGAAATTGTATACTTTTGTTATATCGTTGGTCCCTTAGGAAATATTGAAGATGCACGTATTTGCTTTATAATGTTGGTCACTTAAGAAATACTGGAGACATACATATATGCTTTATTTATGTACTAATGTTCGTGATAATGTTGATTCTTAGCTTAATTATATATTTTGATGCTAATTTATCGTAGTTTGCTCATGTAGCTATACTGATACTTAGGTAATTAGGTTAAGTTCATAACAACATGAGTTAATATTTTTAGCTTCATTTTTTAGTATTGTTCAATGTTGTATAATTTTGTTTTGATTATGCCTATTTTTGCTATCATGCTTTCTTGCCTCCGATAAATAGGATTATTAGGATGCCATCTATATTTATTTACATCTATATTGATTAAATATGGGTCTTTTAGAAGATGTCATCTCCTGATCCTGTGCCTTCCCCATTGGCTTCTTGGGGCAATTCTGACGTATCCGGGAGCACGACAAAACCTAGACGTGTTCCCAGAGGACCTAGTCAAAAGCCGATGGGCCGATTCTCCATAATGAAGGTAGGTTCATCAAGGGCACCGATCGCGTCGGAAGAAAATGTGGTGAAATGGAGAACTACATGCAGGACCCTTGCATGGACACAGGTGCCGTTGACACTAGAATCTTGGAAGAAGGTAGATAATGATCTTCATCAATTTTTGGTCAAAGACATCATGACTCACTTCGTCATCCCACAAGAACTAAAGGTTGGCATCAATAGAGCCGCCCTCAGAGTGGCTAATAAAGCTTGGAAGGAGTTGTCTTCACTAGAACTTCATCTCGAAGGATGAGGAGTCGCTCGACATCCACAAATGAATGGATTGAGAGATGTGGGCTCAATTTGAGGAGATGAGGGAAACTAAAGAATTCAAGGCCAAGAGTGTAGCGGCGAAGGCGCTTGTGGCCAAATACACCCACCATCACAGACTAGGAAGTTCTGGGTATGCGCCTAGATTGTGGAAATGGATGAAGGGGGAGGATAGGGCACACCTTAATGACTAGCCCCCACCATTTCCTAATGTAGTTGCACGACAGGCAAGAAATTGGTTGTACACGAGGAGGAATCCAGGTGTGACGTCTTCTGATACAAACTCCTTCACAAGCCAAGCCACACAGAAAGTCTACTCCAATTGGTAAGGTGTCGATTAACATACCTACTTTACAATATATCCATCACCTCATTACAATTTAGTAACTTGTTTTCCTATTTCAGGAAACCTTTCCACACAATCCTCCCCTTACGAATTTCAAAGAGAGAAAGATATACTAACCCAGGCCATCGGGACCAACCAGCATTCAGGCCGCATGAGGGGAACATGTGTTTATGCTACCTGGAGAGATGGATTCCCCGGCAACTTGCATCGATACAGGAATAAGAGCATGACCAGAGCCGAGTGTGTAACAAGAGAAAGAGACGCTCTTATAGAAGAAATCATCGCCACGATGGAATCAAGGGTCAATGCTTGTATAAGAGCCCAAGAGAAAATGGTGGTCATGGGCTCGCTAGATGACATTCAGTTGCAGAGCAGCCCTGCTGCTAACCAAAAGAGTAGCCAAGCCTCCGTCCCCGGTGGTGAACTTGCGTGACATCATGTATCATGTTGATGAGATCCTGGTAAATATATTTCCATCTCAAGGTTCACTTACAATACCGTTGCAAGCCATATATAGTTAATTATTCTATCTTGTACCACCTTTTACCTTCAAGGATACGATGTGGTGCAAGCTATTGGTGCGGCTTCTTGATGACGAGCCTTTAGAGGTTGCAACTTAGATGGCATGTCCATCCAATGAAAGTGATCTCATCCACTGTTTGTCGATTGCACGTGGCAACACGAAGGTCAGTGTGGACTGTGTGTACAACAGATGCAATTCCATCAAGCTGAAGTTTTCGCTAGACATGAGATCATGAGACTATGGCAAGCAGAAGTAACATTCATCCAGCGACCCAAGAGGGATGTAATCTTGGAGGACCGGTGCCCTCCATGTATCACCCAGGTTGAATCACAGGATCTAGACCTACCCGTGCTTGCAGAGCCTAATGTTGCACCTAACGAGGTCACCACACTGGCTATCGTGCCAGCGGAAACGACGTTGGCCCTCGAGCTTCCAAGAAAGGCCCATTCGTCTCCTACCAAGTCGTTGAAGCCGACCGCTAAAAGAAAGTGACGCACCAAGTCAAAGGCCAAGGTGCCCAAGGAACCAGACCTTTACATTGATGAGGAGTTTCCCTTGGCACCATTGATCGATAAATACGTTGAAGGAGAGCCATGGGTCAAATCGCCAAAGAGGCTCAATACACTCCAAAAATATAGCCGCAAGTTGCATGAGTACTACCTAAAAGAAGTCAAGAAGCTAATGAATGCACGGACCACGAGTATCAAGGTGCATTTCACTAGGGATCATTTCCACAGCAACTTCGAGGATTGTCAATTCTTTGTGAACTTTGTAGACTTGTGACTTGTGGGAACTCTACAACCTGCGGTCCCTCGAAGTATCACTTCATAGATACTATACGTTGTTAATGTTCACAATCATAGTCAATATTCGTGTTATACATACTAATTCAACATATATGTAACTCCTATCTTCTGTATGTGTAGGATAATGATTAAACAATGCAGAAGGAAACACGTAAAAGCAGGGTTCCTCAACCCAAACATTGTCTCCATGCGAATGATCAAAGAGAATAAAGACTTTGCTTCCGTTTACGTGCTAAACGCGTTGCTTGCTCAACAATACAAGGAGTTCATACTTCTTCCGTACAACCAAATGTAAGTGTTGCACTACCTAGTTCACCATCCAAGGGTAAACTTTATTTTCCAAAATAACATGAATTCACTAACCATCGAGGCATAACTATATGTTTGTCCTTATACCAAACCATCCAAGGCTCTTGCATTTGGATTCATTATTAAGAGCAAACTTTGACGTTGAAATACTTGGAAGATTTATGAACAAGTACGCATATTTCCAACAAAAATCTATTGTTCACTCCTTTTATGTTGCAATGTCCAAAGTAGACTATTAGGATTTACGTAGGGTATGGAAGAGAAAAAAGTGTTAATCAGCCACTTATACACAATAAGGGCACTAAGGTGTCTTTTAATACACAATAAAAATATATCATATATTTTACTAATGACGTTCTCGAACTAGTAACCAAATTATATATATATTACTAGTGCCACCAACAACAAGGAGGAACAAACGTTTGTGGCTTCTACATTTGCCGCAACTCGAAAATCATGCTCACTAATATTCAAAAATGATATGAAGGTTTGATACTATTGCGATAAGTATTATCATATTTCTCTTTATTTTATAAATGCATGACTTTAATATATATTCTGATCAACAAAAGAGGGGCATCCCGGAGACGATATTGGATTTATCCTAACTCAACAGAATACACGAACTCATCACCGCCTTCCTAGTTAAAGAGGTTCTCGATACTTATGGACAATTCCACACCTACAACAGGGAAGAAGGCGAGTTCATCTTAGTTAAAAAGTGACAAGTTTTCAGCTTATGTCATGTATATGCATGTCCATTGTGATATGTATTTCTTTGTGTACTTTTATATGGGTGTCGAATTTACTTTCTAAATTTATGTGATATGAGGTGGATGAAATTGGTGAGTTCACTTTGTGAGATATGAGATTGATGAAATTGATGAATTCACTTTCTGAGTCAATTTTATATGATATGTATCAATTTTATGTGAATGAATGATATGAATGTACGGATGTATATGTTATATGTTTTGTTTCCTCATGCAAGGCAACAATCAGGAATAATTAGGTTTCTTGTATAATAGATCACAAGTGGTTTTTCAATAGAACCGCATGTTATGAGGATATATCATAGGTGGTTCGTATCAGGAACCGCCTATGATATAGCTTCATCACATTTGGTTTTGTATAAGAACCACATGTGATATAACCACATCAGCGGATCATCATAGGCTCTTGCTTACAGGCAGTTCGGGAAATTGCCTGTATTGGGGTTTTTGAACCGTCTACAATGCCTATTCTATAGTAGTGTGAAAAAAAAGTTTTCACTAATCCCCTCCAAACCGGTATCAAATCAAGAAAAAGAACCGCTAGGGTTTTGCATTTTAGTCGTGCGCCTATTCCTGTCGGGAAGTAAAGCAACATATGCCTTGGCCCAAAGCACACACACCTGCACCAATTCACCAGCCTTTCTTCTTCTTCTCCGTCCTAATTACTTCGAGCTGAATTGAACCCAGTAATCTGTTAAGAAAAAACCCAATATTTCGGAAGCATGCGGCCTACTCTCATGAAGTCCCTGCGTGCGTGCGGCACACGCTGCCACGCCCTTCACCCTGTTCGACGAAATGCCCCATTGGGACTTCATGGCGCTCCGTCTACACCTCCAATGGCTGCCATCGCTACACGCAACATCTAGCTACACATCCTCATGGCGAGCGTCAGCCCCTAGAGTATACATTGTCCAGCATCGTGACCACATGACTGTGCCGACCCACATACTACCCTTACAAGTAGCATGCCTTTATTTGACTTATTGTAGATGAAGTTTAGTTTCATTCACAACAAATCAATCACAATAGTATGATATAAACATTGTAGCGATCCATTATCACAAAATTATATTACTTATGTTACAAACCACATGAATTCAATGCCAATATCAAGCCGTACAAACCAATTCCCAAAAGTACAGAGAATTTAAAACCGTTTCTGCTTGGTATAGCAAAGATATACTCTACAACACTCATCTCGCTTAACCTGAGCTATCTATTGTTCGGTGTACTCCTCGCAGTACTTGAAGTAGACTACTTTTTGCTCCATCATCGGCTCACAATCTAAACAAAGAGGTTTATAATATAGGGATGAGTACAGAAGGTACTGGACAAGTCCGGGAATAGCAAAAGGTGTTTAATGCACTATCTCAAATGAGTAAAATAGTGTTCTCTAAAAGCAATGTAATTTGTTAAGGAAGAGAGTCAAATTATTAGAGAGCTATAATCTTTTGTCTCACAGGTTGCTAGAATCCCCTATGGATTCCTTTCCTGCCACGTTCGCGGTTCCAACTAGAAACATGGAGCGACAATGCCACACTTTGATACACTCTACAGAGGTACCTTACTTTACACACAGACGGTCATAGTCATGTATCAGAGGCGGCAACTTCATCTACACTTCCATGGTCACAAAGTCTTTTCACCATCATCCTATCATAACCTGTGCCATAGTCCTGCACAACCGGCCTGGACTACCTTCTTCACGCTAATACTCTAGATCCAGCATACCATAGCTAGCACTACTGACCTACACTACTTTCCTAATAGTTGATATTCTAGATCCAACTACCAAGGCCTTGCCTTCCCAGGGGAGAATGCCATAGGACAAGGGTACTTCAGCTCAGCCCTGCCCATACAGGGTATATGGTTAACGTGGTCGCTATGACGTTTAAGCACAAATGACCAACTATTCTTTAACCTTATATGAAAACCCATTGTAGTGGAACCAGTCTTCCATGTGCCTCACATCACCTTCTTAGGGTTCCACCACCAGCCATGGTCACTCCCAAGGAATGGCCATCAGTATCTGAGCTGATTATCTTTAGAAAATAGGTTTGCCTTTTTATGCTGGTGAAGAGATGTAAGGTTTAGTCAAATATTGTCAAAGACATGAAAAAGAGACTGGACATGCCTGTGACAAATAGGTAATGGAGTTCTATGGGTCTGCTTGCTGAACTCCAGAATCTTGAAAAACTCCAGCTTCTGAAGAAAGATAAAGTCCCATGAGGACATATTCCAGAAAAATAAATATGAATAACATGGCATGATATGTATGCATGAGAGAATGTAACTTTAAATGCAAAAAGCATGTATACATATTTTTCCTGAATATTTTTTTGAATGGTTTATAACTACTTGACAAATAATCAAAATTTAGTTATTTTTTAAACTTGCACAAAACATTACATAAAACATTAGATTAATTTCCTTAATTTATTTATGGTAAGTTAATATTATGAATCAAAATAATTTAATTGATATAAGTTATTAACATAGAAATTTAAATTTGAATTTTAAGTTAAACCCAAGTCTGCCCAACCTAGACCACGGCTAAATGGGTCTGACCGGCCTCACCAGCAATGCCTCTAACCCCCAACCTGTCTCTCTCTCTCACTCGATCGATCCCCTTCTCCCTTCACTCTCTGCCTCTTCCTCACACATATGTGTCGGCCCCACTTGATTGCACCGCCCCTACCTTGGTCCAACACCGGTGATGGCACCGCCGTGCTGTACTCCTTTGCCTACGTCGTTCTCCTTTGGTCTCCCTCGATGAGCTGCTCTACTGACCCTAATTCGCCACCATCCCCCAACCCTAGGGTTCGGGGTTGATGCCGGTGACCCGACAACTCGACCTGGCTCAACGACCACAGCAACGCATCTCCTGGTGGCGCGCTCCCTCGTACTTGAGGCCCACCACTCCATCCTCGTGCTATGCAGTACAATGCTAGCAGTGGCCATGGCGTTGCAACCTAGCACTAGCCGGTGCTCCGCTTGGCTTCCACCCATCGGTTACCACGTTGTGCTCAATCGTTGTCGCCTCCTTCCTCACCGGCCACCTCACCTGGCTATGCTCGATGAAGCCACTCCATTCAACCGGAACCCTACCTCACCTCCGCCATTTGATGGCAGCGAGTTCACTGCACCACAACCATGGTGGTGATGCCGCTCCTGGTAAGCAACCCTTCACCTCCTCCTCTTCATCTCTCTTCGGGTCGGGTAGGATTCGCTGCTACAGTCAATTTGGTCACCTTAGTGCTAATTACTAGATGCTGATGATTTTCCAACTATCCTTAATCACTTATACTACTAGGATCCCTACTTAACCTTTACGTGCTTGAGATGCTATGGTTTCGTGTTTGTGGTGTTAACTGAAATTCTTAGGACTACTAAGTTAATAACATGAGCGACACCCTTAAGTATTATATTGTGGTTCTGGAACAACTAATTCTGTAGCATGATTAACTCAACTCTGATGACCATTATTAAAGATTAACATTGATAATCTAATTTACCATGATGTCCTACAGTTCTTATCTAGATGGCTGTGATATACACATATTACCCTATACAGGAAGCTAATGCTTGAAACCATAGCTAAAACTAGAAATACTGGTGGTCACTTACTTTGCTTTCCTCTTCACATATGTATACATTATGCACGTAAGCACGGCATTAGCATACGAATCACACATTAAGCAATACAATGAATATATATTATCCTTAAGTGAAAAGATTCCTGCTAGGAATGTGCTTGTGTATGCTGCTATTGCATATCTAAGAGATTCTCATGTATTTACATGTAGTTGAAGACTTGCTACTATTCTGTATGATAAAAGGGTATTAAATTTGGATTTATCCTACATATGTTTTCTTGGATTCTATTGTGTGCCGGTACATGCAAACCTACATGGATCTCTACTCGGATGCATGTCTTTTAGTACTACTTTACCTCTGACCATAATCTATATTCTCCTGCTAGCTCTTGGCTTATCTTTTCTAATAAGAACATGATACTATATTGGTCTAGTCTATTTCATGACGAAACCTTATCTGAAAGATTCAAATCTGCTATTAGAGCATTTAGGTCTGATAAGAACAGGTGCTATATTTGACCCGTAGCTAGCTGATGATGATCCTAGGTATCTGATGAAGCACTTGCATGTCTTTATATGCTAAAAAATGATAAGGATAAACACAAAGGATGCCCGCAAAACCCTATGATGATTTAAGATTAAACTGAGGGTTCCTCTTTCCCCCATCAATCTAATTCTATCCTTTCTTAAATCAAGCATTAGATCAATTTATAGCAAGCAATAAGCAACCCAGTATATTATTTTAGGATATATTCATGGTGTCCTGAATTTCAAGGTTATACCTTGAATACTTGAAGATGCCTGAATATTTTCTTATGTTGATTTGTTGGTTGTTTGATTTCTTTGCTATTCCTCAAGATTTGATGGTCTTCCTTCTCTACTCCTTGTAACCCCCTAGTTCTTGGCCTCCTAGTGTGACAACCATGGTTCCTCGGATTGGTACGCTTTCATAGAAATGTTGTTTTGATGGCTACGAATGAGACTTAGAGCCTATTTGGTTGGGTTATGGCTGTTGACAAAGCTATTGTTGGCTAGCTGTCTGGAAAAACTGTTGTGGCTATGGGAAAGTGAACTTATAGTTTTGGGTTGATCCAAACCATATACAGCATTTTGGAAAATGAGCTTTGAAGCTTCAACACATTGCAAAATGTTGAGGGAATGCAGCTTTTCCAAACAGCTGAATTTACACTTTAAAGCCCACAGTCATTATTGGCAAAAAGCTACTCAAAAGCTGGCCATTTGGTTGGGCTGTAACTTTTTCCAGTGAAAAGTTGCTGAAAAGGCCAACCAAATAGGGCTTTATGGTTAGCTACACTATGCCTTTGTAGCTTTTCTACTCCCTTCCCTATGTCGATTGTGTAGCTTGCACATTAAGAGATTGTAGCCTTATCCTTCCTTCTCACCGTGTGCCTCAATTGGTTTGGCCTTTTTCCACTAATGGCTACGTGGTCACCTCTTGCTTGCCTAGGTTGGCTAATGCTTGGTGTCTTGGTCTTGACTAGCTTCTATGCTAAGCCATGAACCTTGGTCAACAATAGTAGGTTGTTGGATATATCTTTCAATGGATTGATGCTTATTAAACTCATTTTTCCCTTTTAAAACCCTTTTTACAAAACATATTTCCATTGTAGGCAAGACAATTGTATTGCAGCTCTATTATAGCTGCTTACTTCTCATGCCTAGAACTACTTCAGGTAGTTCTATGGGCTTAAGTTAAAAATAGATGTTTGCAAGGAAGTCGAATTACTAGGGTCTAATCTTCTTGTGGCACTCTTTGGACAATTTCAAAAATAAAATATTTTACTATACTTATTTTCAAAACTAAAACTATTTAGGTTCCACTTTTGGTGATCTTTTGCCCTTGCAATTAATTTTGTGGGCTAGGTGAAAATGTGCCGATGGAACCATCCTTATTTCAATACACTTTTTAAAATATTGCCTCCTTCAACAAATTTTGTGTGATCCTAATGGTCTTAAGTGCATATACTTGACGACTTCGGATACCGCAAATATTTCTAAGTCGCCTCCCCCACACTCAGGTCTTCTTTGGCTCGGCTATCAAGTGCTTCAACATTGAATCAATCATATGCAAGCAATTGTAGTTAATTCACAATTGTAATTTCTATATTTTTCCATTCTTTATTTATTCATGTAACAATCATATACTCAAATAATTGTAATTACATTAACTGTAATTTACTTTTAGTATTTTTCTTTATACTTTATATGCATAGATTGTACTTGTTGTATTATATCTCAATTGAATCAAATTCCAAATTTTCAAGGTATATGCATATGTGTATGAATACTTTGATGTATGAAATGCATGCGCAACACAATAGCCCAACTAGTACTAGCCGGCAAGGCAGCACAATAGAATCGACCAACTCAGCAGTGAGAGTTGAATCCACATCCATCCCTCGTTACTCTATTAGGTCCAAAACTAGGGTGAAAAATGGATGAATCGCATGCCTTCTCCAATTCATATACATATTGTCCTAGAATCCACGCAGGTCAAGTACAACCATATAAAAAGTGTATTAGATTGGCCATATGAAAATGGTGTTACTTGACTCATTATGAATTTGCTTGCATATATAACTCTTTTTGATTTCTATCTAAAACAAAAGGTGGTGGTGCCTTGGAAACCATATGAATGTCAAATTGAGCTATATTAGGATATAGGAAGTAGTTACCAAACTTTGGCTTATGTGGCATTCATTTCATGATTTTGGCATTCTTCGAGTTGCTTGTTAGTTTTGCACAGTGGTAATAGTTGACAATACAAGTGGCAAATAATGACAATTAATTACTCTATTGCATGTTCTTGTGTTGTTACGTGCCTTAGTAATATGTAACAAAAACATCATGTACCATGTTTGTCAATTTTTCTTATGGTATTCTTGTTATATCTCACATGATGAATTTCCTGCCAAGTACATTGTTTTTACAGCCCATTATCTGATCTTTCTGCAGTGCAGGATAGCGTTGAGTTGAGCCCAAGTACCTACTATATTGCACTCTATGCATGTACTTCACTAGGAAACTTATTTTTCAGACAACAAATCCATGTACTGTCCATTAGTAAACATCTCGATGCGAACCTTGTTGTTGCAAATTCTCCGATCAGCATGTACTGCAGTTATGCAAGCCTTTTGGATGCAACAAGGCTTTTTGAGTAAATACCTTGAGAGGAACTTGGTCACCTAGAATACAATGATTGTTGGATATAGCCAGCACAATCCTCTAATTGCCTTGCAGCTTCTTATTGACATGAATCTTGAGTCAAATTGATTCACCCTAACTAGCATTACATCAACCTGTGCTTGTCTTGCAGCTCTGAGATGCGGGCAGCAAGTCCATGGGGCTGTCCTTCAAAGAAAACTATGGTGATGACCTACAAATGTGCAATGCCCTTGTGGACATGTATGGGATGAATGGGTACAAAAGTGAGGCCATCCAGGTTTTCAATTCCATGATCCATGCTAGGGTGCGTCCTGACCATGTTGTATTCCTAGGCCTGATAAGTGCTTGCAACCATGCTAGTTTAGTAGAAGGATGGAATTTCTTTGGGTCAATGACATTTGAGTATAATTTACAGCCTAACAGCAAGTTTACACGTGTGTGTGTGTCATTAATGTTGCTTGTGCAGGGAGGCTAGAAGAAGCCTTTGACCTTATTGATAGAATGTCATTTGCTCCTATGAATCTGTTTAGCGAGCATTACTTGGTGCCTGCAAGATGCACAAGAATGTGAAGTTGGGCAGATTGGCTGCAATGAAGATCATTGAGATCAATCCTGATGGGAGGAAGACTTATGTCCTACTTGCAAATATATATGCCGCAAGTTGCAAATGGGGTAATGAGGAGGTGGTTGTGAGTTATAGGAGCAAGAAGGAGGCTGGAATCACTTGGATACAGGTAACTGATAAGATAGATAGCTTTACCACAGCTGACAGTAGTAGTCCTCAAGGTAGTTTAGCAGATGGGGTATAGCAGATCTTGGCTCAACACATGAATGAAGGTGCGACTGATTTTGCTTATGATGCTTTCGGAGTTGCATAATGATTTGTGCTTGAAAGTTCATTAGATTGAATCAAACACTTCAGGGCTTGGGGTTCTATAGTACCTTTTCATAACCAAACAATTGTGGACGCAATTTAAAGAAAGAATAGCAAAGGTACATTTCCAAACTTACGCATGAAAAAGTAGTTAGTGTAATAAATATACAACAATATCTTTTTCTGTAGATTTATTTTCAGTTTTTATGTTTGCCTCACTTGCATTTGTGAAAAATGCATGTTCCATGTCTTACTTTTCATTCCTTCTGTCGTGGAGGGCTTCCGTGCCACCCAAATTGATGTAATCGTTGGTATAACCTCTACGCCCTCGTCCGTCGTAAACTTGCATTTGTATTCTACCCACTCAGCTCTAGGGTCTGGAGCGAAAGCGTGCGGAGACAATCACCCCTGGCAAGGGGGTCCGAGGTGATGGAGGTCAGGAGTGAAGACACACAAAGATGGTCACCCCTGGCAAGAGGTCCGGGGTGCAGATGTCCGGAGCGAGAACATGAGAGGACGGTCACCCCTCGAAGGGAGTCCAGGGTGACAGAGGTTTGAAGCGGAGACACATGAAGACGATTACTCTTGAAAGGAGGTCCGGGTTGATAGACATCCGGAGCAAAGACAAACGGCAAAGGGACCCATGTATGAAGCACCGAACAGGTGTTTGTAGATTCTGAGGCGTATGCTTTTAACTATAGGAGGAAAATGACAAAGAAGCCCTCAATCATATGAAGCAACGAGGGGTAAAACCGTAATCTGCCTAGGGGCAGAATTGTAACTCCGTCTCGCATCCTCTCCTGTCCTATAATTAGGAGAGCACCCCTCCTTTGGGGTACGGAATACATCAAGCACCATATTTTCTGCTCGCTAAGAATTTTGCTAAGTGTTGGTGATGGCCCCCGGGTGACCCCCTCACCTCTCATGCACATCGAGGTGACCCAGTACTCAATTAGAGTTGCCCCGAGTTTACTGTCTGATCGAGTAGTTGAAGACACCTTCTATATTACTTAAGATCCAAAAATGACTACTAGAGAAATGTATGAAATTCTCTATCGCCACAATTGAGAGTTCTAAGAATAAAATAATTATGGAAAAAAAGGTTACAATTTCTTTACTGAGTTTATTCATATTGTCCAAAAGTGGAATTGGACTTGATATCATATCTGTTGGGGGAAGGGTCCCCGCGTTACCCCGAACCGACGAGCTTCTCCCTGACAACATTAAGATCCCCCTTCCGGCGTCGACCTGTTTCACCCAGCATCAACAAACTCCGCTGGCATCGCCGACGGCATCGAAACACGCGCTTCATCCCAGCAGACGCCGAGGCCACATTCCGTCCCGACAGACGTCGAGGCAACCCTCCGTCCCGGCGGATGTACGTCTCGGTGGACGTCGAGGCAACACTCCATCCCGGCGGATGTCGAGGCAACCTTTCGTCCCGGCGGATGTCCGTCTCGGTGAACGTCGAGGCAACACTCCATCCCGGTGGATGTCGACGCAACCTTCCATCCCGGCAGATGTCCATCTCGGTGGATGTCGAGGCAACACTCCGTCCCGGTGGACGTCGGGGCCGCCCTCTGTCCCGACGGACGTCGAGGCCGCCTTTCGCCCCGTCGCCAAGGACAGTACGTCGTCATGGCAGCGAGTATTAGGATATTAGAGTATTTGAATATTCCATAAGGATTCTTATAAAAAGACCAAAATACCCCTGAGGGTATGTGGTCGTCCAAAGGACATAATCGTAATCTCGCCCCTCCTACTCCCGAACCCTATAAATACCCCCCATAGGGGTAGAGAGAGGGGATCCATTTTGGGGGAGAAAAACTGTAATCCCTGAAATCAATACGAGAGTTACTTCGCCCCGACACGGGAGTTTCTATTTATCCTCGACACGAGCGTTCCACGTTTTGCCTCGTCGGTCGCAGTAACACGTGCTCCTCCTCGACGGACACCACACTTGCCCGTACTCCTTGGTACTCCCGGAGGTCGACGTAACTGATCGGGGGTGCCTCAAATACACTGCCTAGTCCAGTAGCTACGACAGTTGGCGCCGTCTATGGGAACCGGGCAAGAAGTCATGTCAACTAGGATTCCATCAGGGAACTGTGATGCGCATAACCTCTGTCTTGTTTGTGTGCTTGCTTTTCCGTGACAGCGCACACAAGCATAGGGGCTCGTCGTCGATGTTGCCCTCGCACACTCTCGGACTCGGCGTCCTCTGTGCCCCCCTTGGCGACACCAGGGGCTCGTCGTCAACATCGCCCTCCACCGCCACGTGAGCAACGTCTCCATCGCTGTGCCAGGACAACATTGGCTCCACCGTGGTGTAGAACATGCTCCGACGCGGGGTAGAGGGTCCCCTCACAGCCACGTGAGCAACGTCTCTGTCGCCGTGTCGGGACAACTTTGTCTCCCCCGTGACGTAGAGCACGCTCCACCGCGGTGTAGAGAATCCCCTCACCGCCATGTGAGCAACGTCTCCGTCGCCGTGTCGGGATTACATTGGCTCCACCGTGGTGTAGAACACGCTCAGACGCGGGGTAGAGGGTCCCCTCACCGCCACGTGAGCAACGTCTCCGTCGCCGTGTCGGGACAACTATGTCTCCCTCGTGACATAGAGCACGCTCCACCGTGGCGTAGAGAATCCCCTCACCGCCACGTGAGCAACGTCTCCGTCGCCGTGTCGGAATTACATTGGCTCCACTGCGGCGTAGAGCGTCCACTCACCGACGCGTGAGCGACGTCTCCGTCGCCGTGCCGGGACAACCTTAACTCTGCCGCGGCGTCGAGCACGCTCCACCGTGGCATAGAGCGTCCACTCACCGGCGAGTGAGCGTCGTCTCCGTCGTCGTGCTAGGACAACCTTAACTCTGCCGCGGCGTCGAGCATGCTCCACCGTGGCATAGAGCATCCACTCACCAGCGCGTGCGGCGTCGAGAACGCTCCACCGCGGCGTTGAGTGTCCACTCACCGGTGCGTGAGCGACATCTCCATCGCCATGCCGGGACAACCTTAACTCCCGCCGCGGCATCGAGAATGCTCCACCGCGGCGTAGAGCGTCCACTCACCGGCGCGTGAGCGACATCTCCGTCGCCGTGCCGGGACAACCTTAACTCCGCCACGGCGTCGAGAATGCTCCACCGTGGCGTAGAGCATCCACTCACCGGCGTGTGAGCGACGTCTCCGTCGCCGTGCCGGGACAACCTTAACTCCGCCGCGGAATCGAGCACGCTCCACCGCGGCGTAGAGCACCCACTCACCGGCACATGAGCGACATCTCCGTCGCCGTACCGAGACAACCTTAACTTCGCCGCGGCGTCGAGCACGCTCCACCGCGGCGTAGAGCATCCCCTTGCCACCACGTGAGCAACACCTCCGTCGCCATGCCAGGACAACCTCAACCCTCCCTGCCATGTTGTCTTCGCGTTGTTCGACCTTCGTCAAACAGCCAAATGAGCAATGCTTGTACGACACTCGGGCTAGGGGCTGGGTGCCGTGCCGCCTAACCACGGCCTTTCGCCTCGAAGCAACAGCCTGTAAACGGTGCAAAAAGAAGAAATGGTCACGAGAAGCAAAACACGGCTGCACCAATTTTCTGACTTTCCATTAACCGACAGGGTTACATGAGGGCTACAAAAGAAAGCTCTAGCCTCATTAAACCTACCAAAACAAGCTCCCGAAACACTTAAAGCGCTAGGCGCTCCGTCCCGGCGGACGTCGGGGCAACGCTCCGTCACGACGTCGAGGCGACGCTCCGTTTCGGCGGACGTCGAGGCGACACTCCGTCATGACATCGAGGCGACGCTCCGTCCCGGCAGACATTGAGACGACGCTCCATCCCAACGGATGTTGACGCAAAACTCTGTCACGGCGTCGAGGCGACGCTCCGTCACGACGTCAAGGCGACGCTCTGTCCCGGCGAACATCGAAGCGACACTCCATCCCGGCGGACGTCGGGGCAACGCTCTGTCGAGGCGACGCTCCGTCCCAGTGGACGTCGAGGCAATCCTCCGTCATGACGTCAAGGCGACGCTCCGTCCCGGTGGACGTTGAGGCTCCGTCCCGGCGAACGTCGAGGCGATGCTCCGTCCCGGCAGAGGTCGAGGCAAAAATCTGTCAAGACAACGCTCTGTCACGACATCGAGGTGATGTTCCATCCCGGCGGACGTCGAGGCGATGCTCAAGCCCGGCGGACGTCGAGGCGACGCTCCGTCCCGGCGGACGTCGAGGCAAAAATCTATCAAGACAACGCTCCGTCACGACGTTGAGACGACGCTCCATCCCGGCGGACGTCGAGGTGACGCTCCGTCATGACGTCGATGCGACGCTCCGTCCCGGTGGATGTTGAGGCAAAAATCTATCAAGACAATGCTCCGTCACGACGTCGAGGCAACGCCCCGTCCCGGCGGACGTTGAGGCGACCCTCCGTCACGACATCGAGGCGACCCTCCGTCCCGGCGGACGTCGACACAACACTCTGTCACGACGTCGAGGCGACGCTCCGGCCCGGCAGACGTCGAGGCAAAAATCTGTCAAGACAATGCTCCGTCATGACGTCGAGGCAACGCTCTGTCCCGGCGGGTGTCAACGCGACACTCCATCACGACGTCGAGGCAACACTCCGTCACGACGTAGAGGCGATGCTCCGTCCCGGCGGATGTCGAGGCAATGCTCTGTCAAGACAACACGCCCGGCGTGGCATCTCGAACCTACCTGATGGGATTCGTAGCATAGAAAACAAAAATTTTCCTACGAGATGCAAACGAAAACCTAGATCCAATCTAGAAAACCAAGATCCAATCTAGAAGAAGCTTGCAACGAGAGACAGATCATATCTACATACCCTCGACGAACACGTCAACGCAGCGGAGAATTTGACCGTTGTCGATGAAGCCCGCAGCCTCCCGCAGCTAGGTTATACCTCCCAGCCGCGAGAGGGATCTTCTCGTGTTCCAATCCGATCAAGCACCGCAACGAGCAGCACCTCCGAGATGTGCACACGTACGGCTCGATGACGTCTCCTCCTTCTTGATCCAGCAAGGTGAGGTGGAGAGGTAGATGAGATCTCCAGCAGCACGACGGTGTGGTGGTGGATGTAGGGCTTCGCCTAAGCAGCTGCGGGAGAGGAGTAGATGGGAGAGAGGGAGGGGCTGGCAGCTCGGGTTCAAGGGGGGCTGCGCCCAGCCCTCCCCCCCCCCTTTATATAGGCTTGGTACTGTTCACGTGAACAGTACGTGAACAGTACTTGCCTCCCAAGTTCCCCTTTTTCCTTTATCTTTAGATCTCCTATTTTTAAGGGATATCGATCTTATCCATCTAGGAAGGGGGGTACTGTTCACGTGACACTATTCACGTGTGTACTGTTCATGCAGTACCCTTGGTCCATGTGGACCCCTCCGGGATAAGTGGGCCTTACTCTAGAACCCTCCGGAACCTTCTAGAACTTCTCCGGAACTCTGCCGGAAAAATTCCGAACCTTTTCGAAACCCTAAAAATACTTTCCCATATATAAAATTGTATCTCCGGACCATTCCGGAGCTCCTCGTGATGTCCTAGATCCCATCCGAGACTCCGAACAAAATTTCGGTCTCACCATATTAATATCTCATTCTCTACCCTAGCATCAACGAACCTTAAGTGTGTGACCCTACGGGTTCGGGAATATGCGGACATGATCGAGACACCTCTCCGATCAATAATCAATAGCGGGACCATGGATGTCCATATTGATTCCCACATATTCAACGAATATCATTTATCGGTTGAACCACGATGTCGAATGTTCCATTCCTTTGTCTCACGATATTTTACTTGCCCGAGATTTGATCGTCGGTATCACCATACCTAGTTCAATCTCGTTTCCTGGTAAGTACTCTTTACTCGTTCCGTAATACAACATCCTCTGTGACTAACTCCTTAGTCCCTTGCTTGCAAGCGATATCGAATGTGCATTACCGAGTGGGCCCAGAGAATATCTCTCCGTCACGTGGATGGACAAATCCCACTCTTGATACATGCAACCCAACAAGTACTTTCCGAGATACCTGAAAGACACCTTTATGATCACCCTGTTACGGCGTGATGGTTGATGCCCTCAAAGCATTCTTCCGGTACTAGGGAGTGGCATTATCTCATGGTCGAAGGACTAGAACATTTAACATATGATAGCTGAAGCAAATAAAACTTAGTGACACGATCAAATTGCTACGCTCAACTTGGGTCTATCCATCACATCATTCTCCTAATGATATGACCTTGTTATTAATTAACAACTCATGTTCATGGTTAGGAAACCTTAACCATCAATTAATCAACAAGCTAGTGTTAGAGGATCACCAGGGACACGGTGTTGTTTATATAACCACACAAGTAATAATGTTTCCAATTAATACAATTATAGCATGGAGAATAAACTTTATCATGAACTTGAAATATGACAAATAACAACTTTATTTATTGCCTCTAGGGCATATTTCCAACACTACCAAGTCTGTGAATCTCGTCGACGCGGTCGCGGCGTCGCGGTGGCACGCTTGACGCGGCTCCAAGAGGCTGCCCGCCCCGAGTTTGGGGGTGTTCGGGGAGGCTAGTGGAGACGACGCGCCCGACGTGGCGCCTCAAAACTACCAAGTCTGTGGACCTCGCCGACGCGGTTACGGCGTCGCGGCGGCACGCCCGACGCGGCTCCAAGAGGCTGCCTGCCCCGAGTTTGGGGGTGTTCAGGGAGGCTAGTGGAAACGACGCGCCCGGCATGGCGTCTCGAACCTACCAAGTCTGCGGACCTCGTCAACGCGGTCACGGCGCCGCGGTGGCACACCCGACGCGGCTCCAAGAGGCTGCCTGCCCCGAGTTTGGGGGTGTTCGGGGAGGCTAGTGGAGACGACGCGCCCGGCGTGGCGCCTCGAAACTACCAAGTCTGCGGAGCTCGTCGACGCGGTCGCGGCGTCACGGCGGCACGCCCGACGCGGCTCCAAGAGGCTACCCGTCCCGAGTTTGGGGGTGTTCGGGGAGGCTAGTGGAGACGACGCGCCCGGCGTGGCACCTCGAAACTACCAAGTCTGCGGACCTCGTCGACGTGGTCGCGGCGTCGCGGTGACATGCCCGACGCGGCTCCAAGAGGCTGCCCGCCCCGAGTTTGGGGGTGTTCGGGGAGGCTAGTAGAGACGACGCGCCCGGCGTGGTGCCTCGAAACTACCAAGTCTACGGACCTCATCGACGCGGTCACGGCGTCGCGGCGGCACGCCCGACGCGGCTCCAAGAGGCTGCCCGCCCCGAGTTTGGAGGTGTTCAGGGAGGCTAGTGGAGACGACGCGCCTGGTGTGGCGTCTCGAACCTACCAAGTCTACGGACCTCGTCGACGCCGTCGCGGGAACGACGCGCCCGGCGTGGCGTCTCAAACCTACCAAGTCTGCTCGAGGGATTGTATCTCTACGCGCTCGAACGCGTCACGGCATTACGAAAAAGAATAGCAACACTGTTTTTGTGCGAGGGATATATGGCGTTGGTCCATACGACCTAATCACGTGGTGATCAACGTTCGAAATTGCGGTGACTATTCTGTCTACTCGTTCGTTGCCACTACACTAACAATGATCGTATGTGGGGCATGCAATTGCCGTACCTGTACCTTGTCTACACGTATCGCGGTTTTACATAACAAAAATATTACAACGAGCGGTTCGCGATACCGTCCGTCACATCGCATGCACAAGCAATCACAAGTGTATGAAGTAATATGAGCATTTGCGTAAGCACCGGAACGGGCGAGAATGGTCACCCTTGAAGACCGGCGGTGTTGGTCATGCGTGGATGAAATAGCGTGCATGTGAGTCTTTTGCACCAACGGCTGTGGATGTGGTGGCCGCAGCTGCGAAAGCGATTGCAGTCAGACTCGAGGCGGCGGAGGCAACGGCTGAAGGAGAGCGAAGCCGCGAGGCGGAGCTGACCCGGTGCAGCGGCCACGAGGCCACTAAACACATACACCTAAAATCTAAAAGCGTTATCGCCCTGCTCCTCCCGTCTCAACCGAAATGTGCGGCGCTACTTCAAAGAGCTCAGGGTCTCATCCACTGCTTTCTCTTGACAAACAGGGCATCAGTTGCTGTTTTAACATCAATACCTCTCGCTTGGAAGTAGAAGAGCTCATTTGGGTCAAGGTCACCACTGATGGCAGCTCCATGTGTGCATTTGACATCATCAGCAATAATTTGAAGGTTTGGCTTCACATTAACAACAACCTTTGGTGATAGGAGAAGACACTTAGTTTGTTGCCCTACATCAGTTTGTTGTGCATAGCTGCAAATCAACAACATCAAAACATTAGGTCACGGAGAAAAATAGATATGCACAACTGACTCTTTATATACAATCAGCATAAGTAAAACCTAGCAACTGAATGAACATGAACACACACAGTGAGCTCTTTCCTTTACTCCATTTGATAGGAATAACACTAAGTGCATAATAAGATAAGCTACATGACCATACTCCAAATTTTAGTTTGTAGGGTACCTGTTTGATTTAATCGATAGCTAATCTGAAATATTAATGCAACGCCTAAATTGCATCTGGTGTTACTGACTAAGACTGACTTCACTAGCTTTCTCATTGATCTATACTCTATGATCTTACTCCAACCTATGACAGGAAGCAGAACCCCCTGACATGCATAATAACTTCTAGAACCCCACAGATGTGAAGATTACTACCAATTGCACAATAACTGAAACAACCAAATATTGAAATATGATTACTGCCTCCTACAATCAACCAAATAAGTCTAACCATGTTTATTCCTAATCGAATAAAAAAGCACCTGATTCAGTAATGAGTAGGAAGCACCGGAGGAGGTTGAGGATCGCAACGGCCCAGAGGAGCGCGTAATAGGCGACGATGTCGACGTGGGGGCGGCCGGAGCTAAGCCGCCGGAAGCTCCGCCGGGCCGGCCAGGCCAGGAACCAGACAAACGCCAGCGACAGCAGCATCACCGCCAGGCTGTACCACACCCCATGGCAGTCCGACACCCCCCACATCGGCCCCGACGGCGGCGGCGAACCAGTGGCCGACGAGTTGGAGTCCAGCGCCACCGTCAGCACCATGGTGCCCTCCACGAGCCGCCTCCGCATCGGCGCCGCGGGCCAGCTGGGTGAGCTGAGCTAGGGCTGTGGAGGTGGAGGAGCAGCGTGCCTCGGCCAAGGGAAGGAGCGGCGGCAGCGGTCCGGCTGTGGAGGCAACGAAACGGCGGGGCCGGGCCAGTGGGGGAGGCGTCGTCCGGGAGCGGCGCACGATGGGGCGCGGCCGGAGGTGGCGAGGAGCAATCGGAGGAGACGGTCGGCGTCACCTGCAGGCCGGTGGGGGAGCCATCGACCGGGAGTGGCGCGCGACGGAGCCGGAGCCGGCGGCAGCCCGGGCCGGCATCGGCGCGATGGCACGTGGCAGCCGAGGCCGGCGCGCGGGTGTGCGGTGACCGGGGGCGGCCGGGGGCGACGTGGGGTTGTGTGGCGGCCAGGGGCCAGCGGCGGCAAGCGGGGGAGCCCGCAAGGATGGCGACGGCAGGCGCGAGAGGCCGGCGGGAGCGGAGGCGTGTGGCACACGCAGGAGAAAGTAGCAACGGCAGCTGGGCGACGGCGGGGGCGGCACAGCCCAGCTCGGAGGTGGCGGCGCGCACGGCAGCAGAGTGAGGGGAGTGAGGGGAGAGAGGAGGTGGCGTGGCAGGGGATAAAATATCCCCCCACCCAAACCGACCTAAGGAGCGGAATGGGCCGTGGCCCATTATGCCAGGGAAGCCGCACGGTGAAAGGAAAAAAAAGGAGAGAAGGAAAAAGAAAGAAAAGAAGAAAAGGAAAGGGAGAAGAAAGGAAGAAAGGAAAGAAAGAAAAGAAGAAAGGAAGAAAGGAAAGGAAGAAAAGAAAAGAAGAAGAAGAAAGAAAAGAAAAGAAGAAGGAAAGGGAGAAAAGAAAAGAAGAAGAAGAAAGAAAAGAAAAGAAGAAGAAGAAAAAGAAAGAAGAGAAAATAAAAAAAGAGAAAGAAAGAAAGAGGGAAAGAGAAGTCGTCGGTCGGCCTGCGCGCCAACCCCTCGGAATTGGTGCGCCGGCCCGGCCGAGCGTCACCCGACCGCCCAAACCGGCAAGGCTCTACTGTTGGGGGAAGGGTCCCCGCGTTACCTGAACAGACGAGCTTCTCCCTGACAACGTTAAGATCCCCCTTCCGGCGTCGACCTGTTTCACCCAGCAATCAACAAACTCCGCTGGCATCGCCGGCGGCGTCGAAACACGCGCTTCGTCCCAGCAAACGTCGAGGCCGCCTTCTGTCCCGACAGACGTCGAGGCAACCCTCCGTCCCGGCGGATGTTCGTCTCGGTGGACGTCGAGGCAACACTCCATCCCGGCGGACGTCGAGGCAACCTTCCGTCCCGGCAGATGTCCGTCTCGGTGGACGTCGAGGCAACACTCCATCCCGGTGGACGTCGAGGCAACCTTCCGTCCCGGCGGATGTCCGTCTCGGTGGATGTCGAGCAACACTCCATCCCGGCGGACGTCGAGGCAACCTTCCGTCCCGGCGGACGTCGGGGCCGCCCTCCGTCCCGGCGGACGTCGATGCCGCCCTTCGCCCCGTCGCCAAGGACAGCACGTCGTCATGGCAGCGAGTATTAGGATATTAGAGTATTTGAATATTCCATAAGGATCTTGTAAAAAGACCAAAATACCCCCGAGGGTGTGTGGTCGTCCGAAGGACATAATCGTAATCTTGCCCTCCTACTACCGAACCCTATAAATACCCCCCATAGGGGTAGAGAGAGGGGATCCATTTTGGGGGAGAAAAACGGTAATCCCTGAAATCAATACGAGAGTTTCACTTCGCCCCGACACGGGAGTTTCTATTTATCCTCGACACGAGCGTTCCACGTTTCGCCTCATCGGTCGCAAGTAACACGCGCTCCTCCTCAACAGACACCATACTTGCCCGTACTCCTTTGGTACTCCCGGAGGTCGACGTAACCGATCGGGGGTGCCTCAAATACGCTGCCTAGTCCAGTAGCTACGACAATATCTATTGGTCAAGATTATTGGTGGGTTGGATTTTGCCAACCACCGAAGCTATTACGTGTAGCGCTCTTGTTACCCCCTGGAGACAATCATGGCACAGTTATTACCAAAGTGGCTGGTAACATGACCTGATAGGAAAGTGTATTACTTGTTAGAAGGCATTAAGATGCACTATGTAATGACAAGGGTGTTGTGGTATTTGTCTGGCCAAAAGTTTGCACTGTTGTGTATATGTGCATTTAATATATACTTCCTCTATTCTCAGCTACATGTCATTTTATCATTCAAAATTTGTATGCATCCCTTGGTTGTTATACAATACCCTAGAATCTATTAGGAATGTAAGGACTAATGTTATGCACCTTTGACCATTTTGTACAAATGTACCCAATTTTACTTCTTTCAAATGAATCACATAAAACAATATTTTTGTTTGTGTGGTATACTTACAAATGGCTAATGTAACTGGGTGTTGCTTTTGTTTATTACCCATTGTTTCTATCCTAGAATACAACAAGAAACAACACATTTTATGGGGGGCACCAGTTCAAATCAAGAGTGATGACAAAGGTTTTCTGTTGGCAGGGCATAGAACATCGAGGATAGACTATAAGATTATATCTTTGAGAGATATTGCAAAACTACAGTGCCCTGTTCTCCATATCCAAACCATTAGACTTCCCTGATGAAGTTCATGCCTTCTACAATGATTGGTAGTTGGTAAATATAATAGCAAAGGACAGTAGAACAGGATATGAGCAGTTTACTTATATGCTAGGAAGGAATTTGGATAGCACAACCAAGGTTTTAATGATATTGCGTGAGCATGATGGGAACAAAATTCCCTGCTAGGATTTTGCTCCATTATTCCCCTGTTTATATATCCAAATGCAACTTTATAACCATTCCTAATGAAATTATCATAACGAATATTTTTTTTGAGTTGTGTACATACATCATTGTGTTTTCAGTTGTCCCTGTGTTCCTCTATTAATCTAATAATCATAGGTTGAAGGGCTGAACACTACTACAGAATCGATTTGTCCAGACGGTTCGGAAACACCGGGCGGGATGGTTTTTTCGAACCGTCTGGACGAAACAGTCAGGACAAATCATTTTTGTGCAGACGGTTATTGAACCGTCTGTACAAATAATTAGTACAGACAGATCCACACACGAACCGTCTGCCCAAATGCACTGAACAGTACCTCAAAAGCATTTGTACAGACGGTTCCATCCACAAAACCGTCTGCTCAAATGCACTGAATAGTACCTCAAAATCATTTGTACAGACGGTTCCGTACCCAGAACCATCTGTACAAATGATTTGTACAGACGGTCCTACGACTGGAACCATCTGTACTACTGCTGCCGCGGCAGTGGAAACAACCGTTTCTGCTGCCGCAGTAGCAGTGCGGTTGTACAGACGGTGATGCCGCCTACTGCCACGGCAGCAGAAACATACGTTTCGGCTGCGGCGGCAGCCGTGCGGCAAGGCGGCATTGCTGCCACCTGCTGCCGCGGCAGCGGAAATGGCTGATTCCGCTGCCGCGGCAGCAGTGCGGCAGGGCAACGCTGCTACCGCCTGCTGCCACGGTAGCGGAAACAGAGGTTTCGGCTGCCGCAGCAGCCGTGCGGCAAGGCGGCGTTGCTGCCACCTGCTGCCGCGGCAGCGGAAATGGCTGATTCCGCTGCCGCGGCAGCAGTGCGGCAGGGCAATGGTGTTGCCGCCTGCTGCCACGGCAGCCGTGCGGCAAGGCGACGTTGCTGCCACGGCAGCGGAAACTACCGTTTCTGCTGTCGCAGCAGCCGTGCGGCAGGGTAACGATGCCCGGTGCGGCCGCGGTCCTAGCGCGGCAGTGAAAACGCTAGAAACAAAGTGACATAATGGCAGGCATAGCATGTACAAACACACAATGTACGCATTGATCTTAGACATAGCATTCAGAAACAAACATTAAACGTTATTCTCAACCACAAAGTCATTCACATGCATTGTTAGGGAAAAAAACTCTCAAGTCATTGAGGAGGAACATTTTGAGGACAATGGAATTCTCCGGTTTCCTTCAACACCTCTCTAAGTATGAAAGCTATTAACTATTTTTGAACAACCGGACGCCCTCAGTGTCGAGCTCATCTGTAGGGAACTTAAAACTCTGCAGAAGGAAATTAAATAGCTAGGTTAGGCACGACGTCCGAACGATGAAAATGGAACTACATAGTGTAATGACACTAACCGCCACATCTACCGGATTAGAGCGAACGATCTACGTCATATATGTCGCGACATAGTATCCACAGAGATTGTTGCCCGGCGGCTGCTTGTGGCACTGTAGAAATCATGGTTACATGCAGGGTAATTTAGTTTTACCGAATACATATTAGAACGTGCGAGGTGATTATTCTTTGGCGAGGGAGGAATTATTACCGGGAAATAAAATCGGTGGGTCGGTTCGGTGCGTGTTGTTTTCACAGCCCCCCTTGGCAACATACTTCTTGAACGCCCCGTTGAGCACCGTCGTCAAATTTGCGTACTTCTCTGGTGGGTAGTCCCTGGAGTCGAAGTACGTGGCATGTAGATGTTGTGGCTCGAGGCAGATGAGCATCCAGTGGAATTTATAGTTGTACGGTAGAAGAATGACGCGCTTAGTGGAGAGAAGGAGCATGACGTCCGAAATGTATTCCTCGACCTCGTTCGGCTGGAATTGGACCATTGTGCATATGACCACTTGTGGATCGAGGAATCCGATATTAGGATTTTCTGCCCTAGCCTCTTAAATCATATGTCTACACATAAAAGTAATGTCATTGAAAGAGCGTATCAATAAGTTAGGCAATTCATTTAGCTTAAACAGTGATTGAGAACACTTACAGTGTCCAACATCTTAATAGGCTAACATCGAGGGTGTCATGACGGTAGAGGTCGGCTAAATCCGAGAAATCGATGGTAAAGGTTCCACCTAGATGGAGGAAATGTTGCCGCTTGTACATGGCGCTGATATTTTGAGGAAGCGATGTTTCCTCGTTGGACCTCTTCATGTAAAGTTCGTGCACAATCTGAGCTACCCAACCAAGTCGTTCTAACGCTGCCCGTGTCACTAGCGGCTGCCTTTCCGTGTAGACTCTTATCTCAGGTTCTTCGTCTACCTCTTTGCCCTTGGCCGACTTTGTGCTATTTCTGGTGGCCCTACGCTCAACTTGAGGAGTCGTTTTGGCAGTCTGCTGGCTAGATCTACTAGATTGCTTAGATTGTGCTGAAGCAGATTTCACCTTCGGTGGAGGAGCACGGATTGAGAAATCTGGACCGTAACGTACCGGAGACAGGGGCCGTGCAGGAGGTGGAGGGGCAACCAGGGAAATGTACTTCTTCGGCCACTGGATGAACGTGATGACGGCCTGCCCCAGTGTCCTAACGTCGTCCTCCAGCGGTAAAGGAAGTGTGAAGGAGGAGCAATTCGCATGCACCATGTCCACTGCCACCTTAGCGTTACCCGCCGCTAACGGAACTCCGTGCACCCTCGTGTCTGCAATATATGGAAATGCTAACCCCGTGCCAGCCTCAAGCATGTCAGTGGGGCCAAAACAGCTGGGCACGAGGAGCTTGCAGCTAGTTACCACCACTATGTCGTCGACAGGGAATCTTTCGCTGACGTCGTCTTCAGGAGGAATCGGCTCGACATGAAAGTCGTCGGCGCGGTCGTCATCCGGAACGTGCTCATGAGCGGCTTGTTCGTGGACGTCTTCCACGGATGCGCAGCTACTCCTGCGCCGAGCATGTGGGGATGAGCCTGCGGGGCTGCGTTCGGCCACGACGGCTGCATCCTCCTGCCTTATCTGCCGTACCCGTTCTTCGACCCTTGCGTCGATCCTCTGTTCTAGGCCTGCATATATTTCTTCCATCAGCTCTTTTTTCATCCGTTCACGCTCAGCTGTCTCGCGCTCTGCTTTCGTTCTCCTCCGACTCCTGTACGAACCCGCATCGTCGGGGAATCCCATCTTCCATGGAACCGTCACCCCCATGCCACGCGTTCGACCCGGGTGCTCTTTGTTTCCTAGAGCCGAGGTTAGTATATCCTTCTCCCTGGCTGCTTGGAAAGTTCCTTGAGCGGATTGTTCTGACAGTCGCAGGATGTTTTCAGCACCTGGACGGTTTCGGGCTTGTTGAAGGCGACGGTGCCATCAGCCGAGATGTTGGCCCTCGCGCGATACCAGTTCCGGGCCCGCCTCTCTGGGATCTGGGAGAACGGTGTGTCGCGACTCTCCTGAGACGTCCGCTCGTCCTCTGTTTTCCATTCCAACTCTTTGCGCGCATACCCACCGCTTCCGAGCCTGTGGGGGTGAACGTTGCATGCCTGGCGCGCCCTGTTTGCCTAACTCCGCTGCACAAATTCCTCCGACGTGCACCTCTCCACAAATTCTGCCCATTGATCCTCCAAGTATCTGTAAGTCTTCGGGTCCTGCCTGTAGGGCATAAAATCGTTCTTCACGTACGTGTTGTAGAGCTCGCTCTTGAAGGACTTCCACGCCTTGCCCATCCTGGCTTTTGCCTGTCTTTCCACGGCCTGCTCGGTACCTTCGGGGAAGTTGAACTGTGCTTTGATGGTGCTCCACAGAAACTCTTTCTCGTTATCCGGCACTGACGGCCAGCTGGCGTACGTTATCCGGACCTTCGTCCTCGCCAGTGAAGTGCACGCACTACGGAATGCCGCCTGAGCCTGCTGAGGCAATATGGGCACACCCTCATCGCTGACATGAGTTATCGTGTAGTGACCCGTGGGCATTTTATTTTTGCCTCGGCCACCTCGCTTTCGCTTCTGCCCACCCGATTCTTCGGTTTGCTCATGAGACGAGACTTCTGCATGTTGGGAGGGCAAAGGTTGAGCCGGTTGAGGAGACAAGTGCGGCTCATCTTGTCGAGGAGAAGAGGCCATCGGCAGTTCACGTTCATCTCCTCCGGACGCCATCTTCAAAAGACGAAAAATTCAGATATGCAGTACACGACAAAATTCCAGACATTTTCATATAAAGACACATGAACTCTAGCTAGACTAAGAAAGTTCTTGCAACCCTAACCGACCTCAATTTGATCGGAGGACATTCGTTTAATAGCCCAATGTGCAAATATATAACCCTTTGCCATCTAGTACAACAACTTCGTAAATAGTGCTAATGTTTGTAATCTCATCATAAATATCTTCCTGAACTCTTTTATACAATTCCCAAAAATTTTGAAATCATATTTACCAAAATATGTTAAAGAGGCCATTCGAGGATCAAACCCTAAATCCTCGGATTAACGATCGTAAATACTCTAGTACACCTTTACTTATAAAAATTGACATCTCCGGATGCCATCTTCAAAAGAGGACAAAATTCATATGTACTCAGTGATGAATACAATTCACGAACTAAGATAGAAAGTGGCAGGATTGTTGTAGAAGCGCAAGATTGCTTTGCTTTGCGGACTTAAAATCAAGTCGTATTTCATTGACCGTTCTTCTTATTGTTGTTTGCTAACTCTCCTGCACATAGTGAAATTCATATTCGTGTGGAGCGGAGAGGTAAAGAGTACGAGGAGCAAGGTAGCCACACAAATCAACTGATCAAGGGCTACAGGCGAGTAGTGAAGACAATAGGCTGCGACCATAAGGAGGAGCAACAAGCCAGCTTACCTTCGTTCCAACTAGCACAAGGTAAAAACCTTCAGAAGCTCATAACCCATACACACATGCATCTGGGCATTACCAGACTTAATCACAAAATACCTATAAGACCAGTGAGGGAGGCTAAGTCCAGGTGTAGTATCTGTTCTTATCTCATCTACCATGTGAGGCATCAATTTGAAGTGTTCAAATGAAGAGTTAGCATGACTTAGATCAAAATCAAGTATAGCAATTGTTTTTATCAGGTTGTAACTATTAATGCAAACAAACTCCACATGACAAGATTTTTTTATGTAAATTTATGGTTTCGTACGTACTATCACATGGTGTAGATCTCATTCATATTACTGTAACTCAAAATCTGCAAACCTATTATTGCATTAATAGTTCATACAGAAAACCCTGGTGGCGATACATAACAATCGGGTTACATCATAGAAAATAACCTAATCTCCTTTAACAACCAGCCCTTCTTGATGATCGACGCGCAGATACTAGGTGGCCCCGATCGGTAGTTGTTCTTCGTTGAGCGCGGTGCCGTCTCCAAGAGGGAACTCATCAAATTGATTGTACTCTTCTTCGTCCACGACATTCTCAACTCCGACAATCCTTCTTTTCCCCTAAAGGACTACGTGAAGTTTCTGATTTGCCGGGTCTTGGACATAAAAGACCTGAATAGCTTGCTTAGCGAGTACAAATGGTTCATCTTTGTATGCGGCACGTTCGAGGTCCACTGTAGTCATGCCGTACTTGTCGACCTTAACACTTGAGAGTGCGATCCAACGGCATCGGAAGAGGGGGATCTTGAAACGTACATAGTCGAGTTCCCAGATCTCCTCAATGTGCCCGTAGTACGCACACACCCCACGTTTGTCCTAGAAGGCATCTATGCGGACACCGCTGTTTTGTACCGTGCTCTTCGTATCATGTGCTCTGGTATAAAAGGTGTACCCATTTATATCGTATGCTTCAAATTTTAGGATTGTGTGACTTGGCCATCTAGCCAACCAGCCAATATTCTCCTCTGTTGTACTATTAGCACTTCGAACCCGCAACCAGTTGTTGAAGCTGCGGTTGTGCTGTCTGGTAAGCCAAGCCTCCGTACGGCCTGGATTCTCTCTGCGTAGCTCGTCCTTATGCATGTTGATATACGGGGCTACTTCAGTCATGTGTTGCAAGACTGCGAAATGGACTTGAGATAACGACGCGTAGTCAGGAATGAGTGTTTTCCTTCCTATGGTCCCTTTGCCGTCCAGCCTGCCCTCGTGGCGAGACGTAGGCACACCTATTGGTTTGAGCTGTTCCATGTAATCGATACAGAACTCGATCACCTCTTCGGTTGTGTAACCTTCGACGATGCTGCCCTCTGGACGAGATCTATTTCGTACGTACTGCTTGAGAATTCCCATGTACCGCTCAAACGGGTACATCTGACGTAGAAATACCGGTCCACAGATCTTTATCTCTCTCACGAGGTGGACGGTAACGTGGACCATGATATCAAAAAACGACGGAGGTAAGTACATCTCAAGATGACATAATGTCTTCACCACATCGGCATGCAACACATCTAGTGCTTCGGGATCGATGACCTTCTGAGAGATTGTGTTGAAGAAGTAACACAGCCTAATGATTGTGTCTTGGAGATAGCTCGGCTGGATATTTCGGATTGCAATAGGAAGCATCTGTGTCATCAACACATGGCAATCATGGGACTTCATACCAACTAATTTTAGATCTTCCATCGAAACAAGTTTCGAGATGTTGGCGGAGTAACTGGACGGAACTTTCACACCTTGCAAGCACCGGCATAATTCGGTCCTCTCGGCCTTTTTCAGGTTATAGCAGGCCGGAGGAAGCCTTGTTCTGCCTTGTTGGGAGGGCTCAGGTGCCAACTCGGGCCTGATCTTCATGTCTACTAAGTCGAGACGTGCGTTGAGGCCGTCCTTTGTCTTCCCTGGAATATTAAGTAAGAGACCAATCAGGCTGTCTCACACGTTCTTCTCTACGTGCATAACGTTGATGCAGTGCCGAACTTCAAGGTGCCGCCAGTAGGATAACTCCCAAAATATTGATTTCTTCTTCCACATGCCGCTGGCCTTCACTTTTTTACCACTCTTTCCAAGGACAACATCAATATCCTTAACCATATTGTACACCTCTTGCCTGCTATAATGCCTTGGACATAAAGCTCTCTCCCTCGTCCCGTCAAATTGTTCCTTCATATTGCGGTACGGGTGATTCCTCTTAAGGAACCTACGGTGGCGCATGAACACCGTCTTACGGGAGTGGGCCAGCCACCTACTCACGGTACCATCCAAGCACTGAGGGCAAGCCTTGTCTGGTTCTTTACTCTGGCCCGAAAGGTTACGTAGGGCAGGCAAATCATTGACCGTGCAGAACAACATGGCGTGTAGGGTGAAGTTCTCTTGTTTGTACGCATCCCATACCTGTACCCCTTCATTCCACAGTGTTTTCAGATCCACCAAAGGTCTTAGGTAGACGTCAATATCATTCCCGGGTTGCTTCGGCCCTTGGATAAGCAGTGACATCATGATGTACTTCCGCTTCATACACAGCCAAGGTGGTAGGTTGTACATACTAAGAGCAACTGGCCAAGTGCTGTGCCAGCTGCTCATGTTACCGAAAGGATTCATTCCGTCCGTGCTCAACGCGAACCTTATATTCCTCGGCTCCGCACCGAAGTGTTCGAAGATCATGTCGATGTTTCTCCACTGCGTGGAATCGGCAGGGTGTCTTAGCTTTCCATCTTTCTTACGGTCCTCCGAGTGCTAGCACAACAATTTGGCCTCTTTTGGGTTCGCGAACAAATGCTTCAGACGCGGAATTACGGGCAGATACCACACCACCTTAGCGGGAACTCCTTTCTTCGGCTCGATGAAAGACTCGCTATCGTCTGGTTGGCTCTTACACTTGTAACGAGATGCTTTGCACACTGGACATGAACGCGAGTTCGATAATTCATTACGGTACAAGATACAGTCGTTCGGACATGCATGTATCCTTTCTACCTCCATCCCCAGTGGACAAACCACCTGCTTTGCTCGGTATGTGTTTTTGGGCAGCTCGTTACCATCCAGAAGCATCTCCGAGAGGAGACCTAGGAGCGTCGTGAAACTCTTGTCTGACCAACCATAGCTTGCTTTCAATTTAAGCAGCTCGAGCACGGACGACAGCTTTGTGTATTTCGGCTTGCAACCCGGAAACAAAGGTTTTTCTGAGTCCTCAATCAAGTACATGAACTTGTTTAGGTCTCTCTCAGTATTAAAGTTCACGTCAGCATCGCGCAGCATCTGATCCAACCTATCATCGTCCTCTGCGCCACCACAATCATCGTCTGCACCTACTTCCTCATGGCGGCCACAATCATCGTCCGCACCTACTTCGTCGTCATCTTCTCTCCTTTCGTTGACTTCGGGTTCTTGGACGGTGCCAACGTCTTCGTGTAACATGTTCTGCTCTTCACCATGTTTGGTCCAACACGTGTAGTCCGGTTTGAAGCCCCTAATAATCAAGTGCGCTTGGATCTGTAGGGCTAAGTTGTGTCTGAGAAATGATCTCTCATTTCTACAATCGCAACAAGGATAATATGTAAATTCAACACCCTTCTTCAACCTATCCTCCTCGGCGACTCTAAGAAAATTCGTCACACCATCAAGGTACGCTTGGTTCGTACGAGAACCGTACATCCACACCCGATCCATCTGGCTACACGCGCTGCACAACAAGAAAATTAGTGTTAAATTGACCCAATAAAAGAAAGCCACCTAGCTTCTCATCGAAAAAAAGGAGCTTATGTAGAAATCGTACTGCAATTTAAGGGTTTAAGGGTATAAACAAAAATATCAAATTGCCGAATATCGGCATGAGATGAAATGCATGTCATGGAATAGAGGACATAAAATAAAGACTAATGCAAATGTAATCAATTTAATCGGAGTCCGGACGCTCAAAATATCGCGATCCGAATTTCTCCGGCGGTTTCGGAAACTCTAATTTGAGTTTTTAGTCAATTTTATTTTTTCTACAATGCAAACACGAATGAAAAATGACATAATTGCATAGATCTTATTTTTCTGAACATTTTGATATATTATTTGCATTTTTCTTACTAATAATGAATTTTCTATGATTTTTATAAGATTTAAATATTTAAATACTCTTTTTTATCTTTTCCTCAGTAAAAATAATAAATAAATAAATTCAAAAAATAGTAGGCCCTGACAGGTGGGTCCCACTGGTCATATTTTTATTTATTTTTTTATTGTTTTGGCTTAATTCGTCTGAGGGCCTGAGGGCCGGTGGTCGGCCGGGACGCCGGCCGAGCTCGGTCGAGCACCGGCGGCGGCAAGCGGCGGCAAGCGGCGGTGGCGCGGGACCGCGGCGGCGGACGGAGAAGGGAGCTGGGAGCGCGGCGGCTTACCGGGAGGCGGCGGCGAGGTGGAGGCCACGGCCGGCGGCGGGGAAGCTTCGGGGGCTGGCCTGGCGGCGGCGGCGGCGGCGGGAGAGCGTCGGCGGGTGGCGACGGCGGCTTGGGGAGGTCACCGGCGGGTGGCACGAGCTCCGGTGGCGGCGGCGCTTGCGGGCGGCTCGAGATGTCGGAGGTCATGAAGCTCGGCTGGGAGTGGGAGTGAGGGAGTGAGCATTAGTACAGACGGCTCCAAGTAGGGAACCGTCTGTACAAATAACACAGACGGCTCCCAACTGGGACCGTCTATATTGTATAGGTTAGTGCAACGGCTCCCAGCTGGGACCGTCTGTGGCATTAATACAGAAGGTACCGGTTGGGAGCCGTCTGTACTGTATGGGTTAGTGCAGACGGCTCCCAACTGGGACCGTCTGTGGCATTAGTACAGACGGTACCGGTTGGGAGCCGTCTGTACTGTACGGGTTAGTGCAGACGGCTACCAACTGGGACCGTCTGTATTATTTGTACAGACGGTTCCGCGTGCGAACCGTCTGTAATGTGCCGTCCCGCGTGTTCGCCATCCTTGGTCGTGATTTGTACAGACAGTTGGTGTTGAGAACCGTCTGTGATAAGAATTGTACAGACGTCTCCCGGTTGCCGTCTGTACAAGGAGCGTCCCGTTAAATGCTATCTGTAGTAGTGGAAATGGTGAACTTTAAATAAATTTTATCGTATTCCCCTGTTATTAACTCACAAACCTTAATTGGATCCATGTTCTTCTAATTGTGCTAATTAAATAGGTCCGAATATGAAATTTCAGACATCTAGGTAACAAAAATTGAAGAATCAACTTCAGTAAAATTGAGGACAACGACTTGCTAGTGTCTTCAAAGACCAGCTTAACTAAGATGCTATGATACTTCTATTCACGACTGCACTATCAAGTATATAAAAATGTGTGATGTGCATGAAAATAGTGGTGAAACAGTTGTGATGTTCATACCAACCCCCACTAGATGACTCTTTGTTGGTGGAATGTCATCGTTGTCTTTTTTAGCATAGTATAAGATCATTGTTACCAAACAAGTCGTTTGTGTTGCTTTTAAATCTGAATGAGATTGGCCTAACTTTTGTATAATGCTCTTGTTGACCTACAAATTGGTTTTTTGACATGGATATCAGTTTATCAATTTCTCATCCAGAGTTTTCAGTTAAATTCCCGTGATTTCATGGGAGTGAAGATGTGTACTTGAATATTTAAGTAGCTATTATTTTTTCTTTAAAACTATTAACTAGTTATTGTTCTACTATGTGCATTTAGATGACTGTTTTTTATCTAGTTCTACTTATGGTTTTTAGTGTGCTTCCAATGATTATTTTGATGATCAGAAGTAGCAATGAAATCTGGAAAGGAGTGGCACTTGCTCCATTGTTGCACCTCTCAAATGGCTATGATGGCATGGAAACCGTGACATTGAGTTGTACAGTAAGCAGGTTACTCTGTCAATGGTCTAAATTCAATGTTCCATTTTATGCATATGTAAATTTTAATGTTCTCTATTTTAAGCACGGCTCTTTAGGCTGTTAGAATGAACTTTATCACTTCAACATATTTTAATTTTATCCATGCATAAAAGATCTGCATTTGTCAAACCTTATGCAAGGACAACAAAAGGTAATTTTTTATATAAATATTTTGTCAAATACAACAAAAGGTAGCTATACGACACCAAGACCACACGATGGGATTATCTAAGTTATCCACATGTACAAAACATAAAATCAACCTATAATTCTCAAATGATATGCACAACAAACAGCCAAACCGTATATATATATGCGATCGGGTATATATATCCATGTAATCTTTTATCAACAATCGATCATTTCCTAAGAAGCTAGTTATATCACTATGAAGAGCTGGCAGATATGCTCACCCTCAAAACACCTCACTACTTTGTGTCAACAGCCCCTTCATTTCCTGCCAACATCAAGTACTTGTCCTTACGAGTCAGCTTGGTGGATTCAAACCCAAGAACTGCACCAATCTCACCCTGCACCAAGTTGGCAACCTCATAGCTCTCACATCTTCTGCCATCGATAACCATCCGGGTTGGCATCTTGTCCATGAACTCGACGTCATAAGCTGGGCGCGGGTTCATGAAGTAGTAGAAGTGGTCCAGATACTTGGACTTACCAGTGGAAGTTCCATGGAACATGCTAGACCAGTTTACCAACGCCACTGGGTAGACCTCATCGACAAGCTCAACAAATAGAGAGCTGAACCGGAGCAGATATGGCTCCCGACACGTGGTCCCCTCAGGACAGACCACTAGGTCCCCCTGCTGCAGCGACTGCCTCATCCTCCTCCTGTCCTCATCTCGGTTCCGGGTTAGCCGAATAGTCTTAATCGGTGATAGGAGCTCGCTAACACGGCTGACACTATATGTGACGGCCGATACCTGCTTGTTCAACATCGCTGAGATGTAGACCGGGTCGAGGAGCGTGCGGTGGTTGCACACGTAAAGGTGGCCTCGTGGGCTTTGTTGGGCATGTGGTTCAGATCCCACTTGACGAGTGGAGACAGGGGAGTTGATGACCCGGGTCGTGACTCCGACCACAGACCCGATTGCGACGGAAATAGAATATGGTAGGTTCACAAAGATGAGTGTTCGGAGCATGGTGAGGGGGAGAGCAAGCGGGAGCCACGTGAACATGGCTAGGGTGGCTTCAGGAGTAGGCTTGAAGGCCAGCCTACCATCATGGAAGATCAAGGGCCTTGGGTACTGGTCTCTTGGCAAGGGTGACCATTTTCTCTTTTCTTCTGGTGTCATCAAGTAAACCTCCTATGAATGAGAAGCAAAACTATATTAGATTTCACACCCCAAAAGGCTTATATGCTTGATCTATTAGCCCTGTAAACAATTTGCAAACTAAAGTACAACAAAGTACAAATCAAGAAAGTCAGAATAAACTTTCTCTAAGGTGGAAGGTAAATTGTTATATCAACTCTCCAAAAAACCTTTTTTTTTACTCGAGTCTATAGAGTTCAGAATTGTTCAAAATTATCACAAAATATAACATGAATGCTTTTGTGTTTCCCTTTTTTTTTGTAGATTTTAAAATATCCATGGTAACTTATAGTCAGTGAACTGAGCTCTTCAACTATTCTTGTTGGTTTACGAGCTGTGTATCTTTTTTCCAAGGGAGCATGCGTAGATTAATAGTTCTGAAATCTTCAAATCCTGCCCCTATATTTTGATAAAAGCTTTTTTCACTAAACATTTATCTAACGTACTAGCTGGTTAGAATGTGAAGATATGCATGGTTCTCTTCCTCCCAGCGACAAGTATCAAGTAATTAGCTTCTCGTTTTTCTCCATTGAGGAAGCTAATTCTTACTTGCACGATGTGATAACTTTGGTCTAATCAGTTAGGGTAAAGTAATTTATCAAATAACTCTGTGTGCAGTCTTCTGTCTTTCTTTTCCTGGTCTCAGCATGTGGCAGAAAGAACAGCATTAAGCCTGGCCGTGTGCTAAGCAAAGACCGGAAATTCTTCTTTTATTAAAAAAACATACATTGTCTTGCGATGAGCTATCCGTGAAGCTTAACTAATTGCAAAGCTAAAGAATGTGGACGAGACATGCATGAAGTATTCTTAGTCATTTCTGTTCAAGTTTAGATTTCCAAGCACATATGTCACCTTCTCGCCATCTTAAGGCATAATATCTCTAATACTACGACGCGTGCATTCATGCGTTTTACCAGATAAGATTTATTCTCATGGGGCTTTCAACTACCACCAGTGGTATAAAAATGCCTACCTAACTTGTGTAAGTAAGATGTCCCTTAATGATGTGAGGAGGGTAGCTACATCGGGTTAAATAAGATAACAACTGCACAAATATATATATATATATATATATATATATATATATATATATATGTCCTGTGTTCCCTCCATGTAACACCTGTGATAGTGATGCTTAATTACATGGTACGTACGTCGTTTTGAGCCAGTAACAATGTGAATGACTAACCTATGCCTTTCTATTATCCCTGGCTAGTGCATAAATGATTGATTATCCATGTGGTAAGCTAGGGTCGCCAGTTCCATAATTCCCATTACATATACTCCCTCCATTTCATAATATAGTGCGCATTGGTTTTCTCAAAAGTCAAGCTTCATAAATTTTGACCAAGTTTATAAAGAAAATTATCAACATCTACAATACCAAATATATACCATATGAAAATATATTTCATAATGACTTTAATGGTATTGATTTGGTATTCTAGATATTGATAAATTTTTCTATAAACTTGGTCAAAGTTTACAAAGTTTGACTGTAAAAAAATCTAATATGCACTATATTTTGAAATGGAGGGAGTATCATATAAATCTAGGATGGTGTTAATTTATGGATTCGTAAGTATAAGTATGGGTATATGTATTTAGAACTGGTTTCATGCAAAAGTAAAAACTGTAAGTAAAAACTTTATGGTCATTTCAAAGATCAGCAGTTGTGTTGAACTAATCATAACAGTCGAATGAACTGATTATCTCAAAAGTTGCAGCAAAGAAAACAAGGGGGAGAACATGATGTTCTCTCATAACTGATGCAATAGGAAAACAGAGATAAATCATATCCATGCATGGCGTCTAACCTTGCACCAAGAGAAGAGCTGGTGATGATCATGACAAAAATAGCTTGAGCTGCTTCCAAACCCTATCATCTCTGTTCCTTCGAGCATTGCCAGCCCTAGCCTTCCTTCTCTCTCCTTTTTTAATAAACCAACATAGCGCCCTCTCACCACCTTCACCTCCCTTCCTACCACCACCTCCATCCCTGCATACTCCTTCAGGAATGGTTCCACCATAACCCTAGGGATCAACCTACAAACCCCTGCCACCCTCTTCGCCCCTCTCACCACCTCAAGTCCTTCCCTCCCCACATCCTCCAGGAAATACTTTGGCAGCGTCGCCCTCGCAACCCTAGTCACCTTCTCCTCCCTTAACCCCAAGAAGCACACCATGACCATGATCTTTGATTCTACTTCTTGTGTCAGGCAACATAGCAAAGGGTAGAGACATAGTAGGATGAGGCCTCTTAGGAAACTACCTGCCTCTATGGCAACAAGCATGAAATAAGGGAAGGTAGATGGAGACCTCAGAAGCCCTCCTTCAACATCTAGGATTAGAGTTTTGTTCCGGAGGTGTTCATCATCTTGTGGTGCTCGCAGGCACCTCTGGATGATCTTAGGATAGGTAGGTATCCCGCTCCAGCTTTGCTGGTGATTGTACTGGCCTAGCGGATTCCCTAATCTCCGGCGAACAAAGCGGTAGAAGGCGAGGAAGGATTTGGAGAAGGGCTTTAAAGCCATATATGCGTAGAGCTTGGATGGCCAAAGAATTATCTGTGATGTGCTGGTTCAATCTAGTTTATTTGATGCAGGTTGTAAGGTGCGACTGTAAGAGGCCCTCATATATATATGCAGGTAAAGCTTATAGCTAGCTGGAGAAATGGTCATATACAATTGTTTCAAGAAAAATCAGTTGTGGTGCTAAATTAGCCCACGAGTTTTGACTTGGCTCACACTCTTAATACTGTTGCTTGACAGCACTCTGTAAAAATGAACCAGGGTTTCTTAAGCCTTACTCAGCAGTTAAGGACATTGATTTGCAAAGGATAGCAAACATAAATATATGTATCCATGTTTACCAAAGACACTGTCTAGGATAAGAGAAAGTGACGAGCGGTTGACCATAGTTTTTCACTTGTACATTGCATGTTAAGGTCACTCTCTTGGTGTACGATATGATGTATTTCTATACATTTGAGTGGCCGGAGAACCAGAACATTCGACTAGCTCTTTCTATTATGCGCAATTCGTTTCACCCACGTCCTTGGTGCATCAGGCATGAGTGTTTACTATTAGTGCGATTTGATCTCATGGCCTGTGCATGATCTATACCGTAGTATGTTCTAGGCTTCTAGCCAACTCAATCCGTAGTCTGAAAAACAATTTGTGGTAAGTAATACTAAGCATGACACGAAACAAAACAAGTGTTTTAACATGCTGACAAGTCACTGATCTAACAGTGGTCAATGTGTGTCTTTGTTCTGGTAATATTTTAGGTGATGTTATAAGAAATGAAAAGGTAATATATTTGGTGCAGGCTTGATCTGTCTGTTGTTTCAAGCCTGGACGAAACCTATCTGAGGACGACCTCTCACCTAAAAGCTAGAGCAACCGAGGTACGTATCTGCGTGGTTGATTGGATATTATCTCTCCATTTGCTTCTGGCTTCAGGGCTAATAAAGTAATTTGATTTTTTTAAAGCAGAGTTAAAATCATAATTTCCTACATACTCTTGATCGTCTGGTGTAACATCCTTGACTGGGCCAGCCTTTCAAGTTGCAAACCAGCCTTGGTAGAGAAGTTTTGAAGACTGGTGGCTGAGCTCTCGACAAAAGCAAAATTGCCGCATCTTCAACAATGAGGTCCCGCCGCTTCAGAAGATCTTAGAGAAAATCAAAGCGGAAAGGCAAAATCTCATGGCCTGTCTTTGATCCTTTGGTCGGACTTATACCTCTTGTACGATTGCCGTTCTTTTGCCACGTATGACTTTTCTATCTTAATATATATACATGCAGTCCTTCTGCATGGTCTCGAAACAATATACACACTCTTGATCGTCGGACACTCAACAATGTATGGACTACGGAAAGCTTGTTGCTTTGCGCTCCTAACCTGAAGGTTGTCCAGGAGCAAGTTAATATTTTTATCTTTGACCCTCACTGCATGGCTGAAGCAAAGAATGAATAGAAAAGGTAGTGGTGGCTTTCATTAAATAATTTGACTCGAAATGGAAACCAAGTATATGTGCATCTTCGCTTGCTTTGGTAGCTTCATTACAATGATCTGAAAAGCATGAATTTCATGAGATTTTATAGAAATTCTGTAAGAAGAGAGTGTTGAACCTTCAAGGAGTTTGAAAAATGGCCAAATACCAACTTTCACTGGAATTTTGTAAGAAACGGTCAGTGGTGTGATTCTCTATAGGGACTACGAAAGTTCCCGCGCAGCAGAACTGCTATTGTTGATGAGTGCATGATCAGGAGAAAAATATTAACAATGAAGAACTCCGCTTATTGTTATTAGAAAACGATGCTATTCAGGCTGTAATCGGATCTCTGCAGTTTTACTAGAAGTGGTAGTAGAGTAGGGCAAATGAAAATATTCAATGTAGTATTGTTTGGTATACATATCAAAATGATGGTATATATCATCATATTTCCATATTTTGGTTTGCATATTTGTGCATTTCGATTAAAAAAGACTACTACTACGATTTTCTTAAGATTATTTTGAAGTGCATAAGTGCACTATAGTTGAATAGTGGGTGCATATGATCCCAAGAGCAGATTCGTTTTCACAGAGTATTGTGAAATTCTAACTTTTAACTCTTATTGTATATTTGCTTCGTGCATATGTGCCTTTACTGATTTTATTGGGGAATTAATTTATCGGTTTTTTTATGTTAGTTTGATTGATGAGGGGAGATTTCTATGTGAAATTCCACCTCATAAATAAGACATATGGGTTTCGATGGATCTAGTTTGCGTCCATGGGGCTGCTGAACCGAATCAAAAGATAAATTCCTATCTGAGCTAGTACAGGCATGAAGTGAGGAATCTATACCTACTTTAATACGAAGTGATTTTGACATTATTATGATGGTGGATGAGAAGAACAATGCCAAATTTGATGTCATATGGCCTTCTCTACTTGATGCAGTCATTGAAAGCCTTGACATAAGGTAGGAAGTTCGCCCTGGCCAATTATCTAGAATAGCCAACTTATGAGAAACTAGATAAGAGTGTTAGTGAGTACAGGTTGGAAAATACATGTATTTCCCTCATATTTCCGATTATTCTCTATTGAAGAATTCCACTTTCCTCTCCAATCTATAGGGCTGGCTCATTTTACCCCCCAAACTAATTTCAAGCTTACTTAACCCTCTAACTATTTAAATTGAGAGCACTTTACCCCCTAGTTTATTTTTAGAAGGACAAAATCACATCTAAAAGTTCTGAAAAAACCCATCATGTAGGTTATGAGGTGAGGTATTACTTGTAAATTTTGGTCAAAAAATATAACATGCGACCTATTAAAATTTATTACTTTACAAATTTATTTGTTTTTCATAGGTCGCAAATTAGCATATTTTTAACCAAATTTTACATGTATATACTTTACCCCCACAAGCTATATTTATAAAAAAAATTCAGATATTGTTAGAACTTTTAGGTGTGATTTTGTCCTTCTAGAAACTGACTACAGGGTAAAGTGATCTCAATTCAATTAGTTTAGGGGGCTAAGTGAGCCCAAAAATAGCTTAGGGATAAAGTGAGCCAAACCAATAGTTTAGAGAAGAAAATTAGACTTTTTCTTGTTACTAAACACCGGTCCATCCTCCGAGGCTGGCAACCATCATAATTGAATTGAGTTGGTTGACTAGGGAGTGCTCTTTGGACAAGAGGGCTGGGGAGCACAATTTGTTATAGAGAAATGGCGTATAAAGTTTAGGAAACTTAGACAATTCATGAGAGGCTAGGCTAAGAATATTAACAGAAACAACAACTTTTGTTGAACACTGATGGGTTGGCTAAATTGGAGAGAGTATTGGGCTAAATGCTCCCAGGGTAATGAGAGGTTAGGTAAGGTTTTAAGAAAATATGAAATAAAGTGGTACCAAAGGTGTAGCGAGAGACACCTTTTAGACGGTAATAACAATACAAAGTACTACCATTTGGTACCAGCTGGTAGACATAGGAAACATCAAATATATTCTTGTTACAATAAGACGAGGGGCTGATTAAGGGTGACCTCCGGCTGAATAACTACGTCGGCAATAATTATAAGTCTAATTTTTAGTCGCACATTATTACAAAAGTCTAAGTTTGGTTCATTAACTTTATACAGAATATTCTTGTTCCCTCAAGTGTCAAAACCGTCTAGATGTGGTCCCTTTCCCCACTAATAGTAGTTTTTCACTACCGGAATCTACTAATTTGCCGTGTGCAAAAGACACACGGCGAAGGAGGAAAAGCCCTCGGCAAAGGGTTTGCCAAGTGCAACACTCGGCAAAGAGCACACGGCGTACAGGCTGCCGGCAAAGTAAAGTTTGCCGAGTGTATTCCTTCGGGCACTCGGCAAAGAGTTTGCCGACGGTCAGACTGAGCACTCGGCACAAAAAATTGACTAAACGGCCAGCCGCCCGTTAGTAAGGTTTGCCGAGTGTCGACACTCGGCAAAGCCGTCGGTTTTGCCGAGTGTCGACACTCGGCAAACAAGGTGATCAGGGCCTAAAAAAATGGCCGCCGGCGGGGCACCGCTGTTGCCCGGGAGCTCATCACCACTACACACGCGCACGCCGGCGGACCCACGTGTCGGTTTCAAATGAGGTCCACGGGGGACCCACGGGTCGGTTTCAAATGAAGTGGCGCCGTGTATAAGCGTCAGTTGACTGTGCAGAAGAATTCAACCCGGGACGCACAGCCGGGTATATAAACTACTCAACCGCGCGGTCGACGGGCGAGGTGGGACTAAACCAGACAAAGCTGTTTGCCGAGTGTCAAAAAAGGACACTCACGTTTGCCGAGTGTCCTAGCGCGGACACTCGGCAAATGCGCTGTTTGCCACGTGTCTCAGTGTTTGCCGAGTGTCATAAAAGAGACACTCGGCAAACATACAACTTTGCCGAGTGTCTTAACGCGGACACTCGGCAAACAATGTTTGCCGAGTGTAAATTTCAGGACACTCGGCAAACATATTTTTTTCTTTTTCTTATTTCTTTCTTTGTTTTGTTTTCTTTGCTAAACCTTCTCAAATTTTTACCATAGCCTCTAGGTGTCATATGATGACACCATGCAAAGTTTCATGTTTTTCTGACTTCGTTTACATTTTTTGGAATTAAAAAACCAATAACCTCCATATTCAGGGTCGAGTCTTGGCACCTTGATGTTTGGAATTCCTTTCCTTTTCTTGGATAAGTCCTAAACATAGACTAAAGACCACAAATAGGATTTTTCATCCTAATTTTGCCAAATTTTTCATGCACTTGCAGTTCAAATTTGAATTATATTCACTAAATGCCTAGAAATGCACTAAATGACTTAAATATAGCAAACGAACCCCGAAAAATGCCAAATTTTGACATGGAACATGTAATGGTATATCTTGAGGGTAGAAAAAATTTCAAGGTTAACCGATGAAGCAACCATCACTTTGCCTTCAAATCTGACCCATTCTCTCTCGAAACCTAGATCTTCCTCGGAGATGGTCCGGTTTCTAAGCAGTGTACGTCACAACTTTTGCAAAACCTTCTCAAATTTTTACCACAGCATATTGATGCCATATGAGGGCACCATGCCAAGTTTCATGTTTTTCAGACTTCGTTTGCATTTTTCCGAATTAAAAAACCAATAACCTCCATGCTCGGGGTCGAGTCTTGGCACCTTGATGTTTGGAATTCCTTTTCTTTTCTTGGATAAGGCCTAAACATAGACTAAAGACTACAAATAGGATTTTTCAACCCAATTTTGCCAACTTTTTCATGCACTTGCAGTTCAAATTTGAATTATATTCACTAAATGCCTAGAAATGCACTAAATGACTTAAATATAGCAAACGAACCCCGAAAAATGCCAAATTTTGACATGGAACATGTAATGGTATATCTTGAGGGTAGAAAAAATTTCAAGGTTATTTAGAAAAGTTGGCAAAAGAAGAGAGAAGAAAAAGAAAACAGAAAAAAGATATGTCACTACTACAGAATCCCACATCAGAGACGGGTCAAAACCGTCATGGGAGACGGTTTTGAGAGTCGTCTACAATTGGTGGTCAGGGATGACAAAAAAACCATCCCAGACGTACGTTCGAAACCCGTCTGCGATGTCAAAATAGCAAAATAAAAAAAATCAGCGCCGGCCGGATCCACAACGACTGAATCCGCGCTGCCGGACACACCGAATCGGCGCTGCCGGTGCTCGAAGGAGGTCCGCCGGTGCTCGAAGCCACTGGGTCCGGTCGCTCCGGGCTCGAGGCAGACGTGCCGCCGCTGGGGAGGAGGGAGGAGGGAGAAGGGAGGTCGGCGGCTCGAGGAGGACCCGCTCGAGGACGCGCTGGGGAGGAGGTGGTCGGGGATGCGCCGGGGAGGAGGTGGTCCCGGATGCGCCGAGGAGAGGACGGTCAGGAGGAGGCAAGCTCGCGGAGGAGGCGGGGAGGCGGCGCTCAGGGCGGATCTCGCGGGAGCAAGGGGAGGAGGGTGAGAGGAGAAGGCCGGCCGGGATGGGCTCGGCTACCCCGAGCCGCGCCGCCGCCGGATCCGGCCGCCCTGGGCTCGAGGCCAACGCGCCGCTGCAGGGTCCGGCCGCCCCGGGCTCGAGGCCACCGCGCCGCCGCCGCCGCTGACGTGCCGCAGGGGCACCTCGCCGCCGCGCCTCCTCCCGCGTGGATCTGGCGCCTCGCCGCTCGGATCCACCGCGGAGAGCCACCACCGCCGTGCCGTAGCAGCCCGGATCCGGCCGCCGGTGCCCAGGCTCGGGCGGTGCGCGCCAGATCTGGCTGCCGGTGAGGGAAGGAGAGGGCGAGGGAGAGGAGGGATGGGGAGGGGGGGCGCTGTGAGGAACTTAAGGGAGTTAGGGTTCGTGGGAGGTTATATATGGGTGCTTATTGGGCTTTATGGGCCAGACTGAGATTAGAGACGGGCTGAAAATTTTAAACCGTCTCGGATGACCTATTTATCATTCCAGATGGGTGAGAAATTATAACCCGTCTCGGATGACCTTGTTATCACAGACGGTTCAATAAAAGACCCGTCTGGGATATCTCATCGCAGTCATTGCAGACGGGTTGCTTTCTGACCCGTCTGCGATGGTTGCTATTCTAGACGGGTCCGATGAACCGTCTCGGATAAGCCGTCCTATATAAGCCATTCTGTAGTAGTGTATTTGCCGAGTGCCATAAGTTGGCACTCGGCAAATATAGTCTTTGCCGAGTGCTATGTTCGAGACACTCGGCAAAGAACGTCTTTGCTGAGTGTCGGATCTTTGCCGAGTGTTTTATTTTCGTACTCGGTTTCCGGAGCTTTGCCGAGTGCCCGATGTTATACACTCGGCAAACCGGCCGGCACTCAGCAAATGTCGAGATTCCGGTAGTGTTTACGATGGCATGTTGGCGGTTTCACACACATGACAGCCAAGTCAACCCAAAAATGTGAAAAATTAGAAGAAAGAAAAAATGATGATTTTTTGAAAAACTTGGCTAATTCAGAGAAAAATCAGGGAAAATATATTTGAAAATTTAGAAACAGATATGAAAATATCGGAAGTTCTTTAGTAATTGAATATTTATATAAAAAACTAGATTTTTTGAAATGAAAATCTTTATAACAAAAATCAGGGCGGAAAATCAAAAATGAAAATTTGAAGGAACATAAGAAAAAATAGGGAAAATAAAGAGTATTGCAGAAAATTTCCTGAATATTCTGAGAAGTTTAAAGTGAAAAAATAAAAATGTAGGAAAAGGAAACTTTTTGAATTTTATCAAAATCCATGGTATTTACAGAATATTTTTGAATGTTATGCATTTTAGAATTTCTAAAATCCTCAATAACATTTCTAGAATATTTTTTCTAAATTTTTGTTTTGTTTGATTTTCTTAATATTTTCATGCTGACTAGGTTATCAAGTGTGTGAAACCACCACCACATCATCGTCAACACCGCTTTGCAGTGGGTCAAGGGACCAAATCTAGATGGTTTTGACTTGATGGACCAAAAATATCCGGTATAGAGTTCGGGGACCAAACTTAGACTTTGGAAATAGTTGATGGACTTAAAATGGACTTAGGTATGTTTGGAGCACCTGATAACAATAAATTTTCTGTGATTGAAACCTTCAGAGAAATTATCACTCAAGTTTTTATACTAAAAATGGCTAGCTTACTGCTCGTTTTAAAGGAAGTTAATGAATTTTTTTCAAATGGAACATAACAAAGCCCCTAAACCAGATGCTTTCTTAATTGAGTTCTACCAATTCTTGTGGGTGATCACTAAAGATGATTTGATGGTTTTATTCCATTGACTTCATAGAAGGGTTTACCTCTCTATAGTCTCAACTCTCAACATTGGGTAATTACTTTATGAACCAACAAATTGATGCCATTTGAATCCAACTAATTAATGTTAGCTTTAACTTTTTAACAAAAGCTAGCACAAACAAGGTTACAAATGTGGCCCATAAGGTAGTGAAGCCTAGTTACATTGCTTTCCTATGTGGGAGATACATAATGGATGGAGTCATAATTTTACAAAACACTCCATGAAATGCATAGGAAGAAATTAGATGGGGTAGTCATTAAGGTGGTTTTTGGAAAAATCTTATGATAAAGTCAAATGGTTTTTTACAGCAAACTTTTAGAATAAAGGGTTTTTCCCACAAAAAAATTGTGCCGATGCAGATAGTTTTGTCAGAAGTGGGAGAGGGGTGTCAATATTAATGCGAATGATGATATTGATACATATTTTCAAACTCAAGAGTCACGAAGGCCTTATGCAGGGTATTCTCTCACTACTATACAATGGATCATCCAAAACCTCTTATCACAGGCGGTTTTTCGAAAACCCCATGTAATGAAGCATATAGTGGTTGACATGCTCGAAATAATTTTCACTATAATGGTTGACATGCTTGAAATAATTTTGCAAAGAGCAAATATGCAAATCAGATTAGTAAGGTAGTACCTCATTTGATTGAGGATGGTTCATGCATCTCGCATTATGCATGTGATACCATCCTACTCATGGACCAATTCTTTGAAGCTTTTGCTTTGTGTTTGTGAACAACTTTCCGGGTTGAAGATTAATTTCCACCTAAGTAAATTATTTTGTTTTGTCAAGGCAAAATTTATGAGGCCCAATACATTTAATTTTCTTGGATTGAAGCGTGACCCCTACGTTTTCAATATCTGGGCATATTTGTTCATTACAAAAAAATGAGAAACAATCACCGGAAGGGCTTAGATCACATATTTGAAAAAAGGCTAAGCTCTATTTACGGTTGGTAGGCTAGTCCTGACATGTTCTGTTTTGAGTAGTATGCATGTGTTTATGTTTTCATTTTCTTAGTTCCTAGAGGCGTGCCAATACAAGTTGATTTCTATAGATCTAGGTTTTACTAGTGATCTGTATGATTATAAAAGAAGGTGCAAGCTAGCTAGGCCGGAAATTATGTGTAGGCCCAGTGAAGGAGTGAGCATTTTGAGTTTAGATATCACTAAACCAATGCCTCCTACGCAAATGGTTATTCAATTTAATCATTGAAGATTGGCAATGGCAACAACTGTTAAACTGAAAATATCTGAAAACTGAAACTCTTTTCGAATAGAATATAAATGTGGGGATTCTCATTTCTAGTTTGGCCTGATGAAGGTCAAGTTTTTTTGTCTTGAGGTACCTTCCAAATGCATGGGTAAGCAAATCGAATTTGGGAAGGTAATTTGTTGGGGGAGCTTTTCCGCGCTAGTCCGAATCAACACTGTTCAGAATCACTGCCGCACCATTAGGATTTTCGTCGACACCCTCCTGCGGCAGGGTTGACTCCGACGAGCCCACGCTCCGCGTCGGGGCTGTCTCCGTCAAGTCCGCGCCCCGCGTCAGGGTTGACTCCGACGAGCCCACGCTCCGCGGTGGGACTGTCTTCAGCGAGCCCGCACGTGGGACCATCTCGCCATCCAAGAAGATTCTCCTAAAAAGATGCCCGGGAATATTCTCCCAAGATTCCTTAGGAGTAGAGAAATGACCGTCATGCCCTTGTAATAGTTCCGTGCTTTCGGGGCAAAACTGTAATTTCGCATTTCCCCTTTTTTGGAACCCTATAAATACCTCCTTGGGGGTAGAGGTGGGGGGATCCTTTTGCCATTTCCCCCATTTGTAAGCTCTCATTTCTTGCCCTAATACGAAATTTGGTTTTCGTCGTCGACTGTCTCACGCGTTTGCGCTCTCGCTCGTTTGCCCCTCGTATGCCCGGAGGCCACTGTAGCCGACCGGGGGTGCCACAAATCTATTGTCTAGGCTTATACCTACGACATAATTATTGGTTGGGCAGCCAACCAATTAGTTTGCAGTACCCATCCTTATTTAAAATCACCAGACAAAAGCACATAATGGTTGCCGAGGTGATGGAAACAATTATATTGAACATGTCTTCTAGAAGAATTTTGGTTGGGGCTACAGCCTAATGTGAGTTGGCGTTGAGGCGCGCTCCTCTCTTAACCTCACTAGTGAGCGAGATATTTTCAGTTCGGGCCCATTGCAGAGTGGTAAATTCTCAGTACATTGAATGTATTTGGCTTCGGTGAACACTAATGTTTAGTTCAGTTATCACGTTATGTGCAAGCTAAAGCTGCCATTAAAAATTAAAAATCTTCTTATGGTACTTAAACAGAGGGGAGGTGCTAAACAACGACCATCCGAGTAAAAGAAATTAGAAGGGAATAAGCAAGGCCTCTTTCACGGTACATCATACTGCTGTTTTAAGGGAGCAGTATAGAAGCATATCCACCGTTGATTAACAGGGGTATTTTAGACATTTGCTATTTATTCTTTTTTAGGTAAGGGCAGTTATATCCCGTGATCATGCGTGAATCGGTACGCTAACTCCATCCCGTCTTGAATCATTCGTCCTCACGCCGCCTCCCTCCCCGCCGGCGCCCCTGTCCGCCCCTGCCGTCGGCCGCCTCGCCAGCTGCTTTCTCCGCACACGACCGCGCTCATCGCCCTCACCCGGACTCGCTACCATGACGCCTCATCACCCTTACTCGCGGCTTCGGCGCCGTCCACCCGCAGCAGCAGCAAGCCGGGCCGGATCTCCATGTCCAGATCGCCGTCGGCCGGACTCCACATCTGTCACCTCCCCAGCTCCTCACCGCAGCCGTCTACTTCCTCCCCAGCTCCTCACTCCTCTCAGATTCAGGTAGCAGCAAGGACCCAAGGAGTCCGCCTCCCTCTCTCTCTCTCTCTATCATGTGGTTTTGGTTTTATCTCGACTAGCATGTCTACATGTGTGTAGTATCTGCCATGGATCGAGGGTAGGACGCTCAGGTGGATCTGAAAGCTTATGCGTAATCTTTAGTTTGTTGCTAAGAACAGTTTCTATATGCCGATATTTTGTCTACTTTTCATCTCTGTAATTATGCTGCCAAGAACATATACGTGTACAATTGATTTTGGCCCTCCTTTTGCTGGAAGTGATATGGTTTACTCGTGGTAGCAAAAAAAAATTTGACCTTTTGTTAGAGGAGTGGTGCAAATGATGTTGAAAAGATGAAATTATGAGGCCAATGAACAACCATACTACATGCTTCGTGCTTTCAGGGAGATCAATTTCGTAGTATCCACTGCCAAGCAGGTACCCAAACACCTAACTAAATTCAATCATCTGCACATCCATACAGGAGCTAGATGGAATTTGCAGTACTGCTTGTGTTGTTGAATGTATGAATTAATAGAAAAGGGAACAATCGCACCTTGTGTTTTAGTAGTTAATCAACATTAGATTGCTTATAGAGATGCAAATTCATAATATAAAATGTTCTATGTCTAATTTGGAAAATGACTAATGTGATAGATGATGCCCACGATGATGATATGGCTGACAAGGATGATGATGTGTCAAGGGAACTTGCTTCAAGGTATTTTCGGACATTTCTTCCTATCAAACAATGAATGCTATCACCTACTTAGGTATAATGTTTCCTCTTGTAGCAAGACAAAGCGGTTGTCAGTTCAAGCAGTTGGGCCAAGTAGTTTTCGCTACAAGGAAGAAAAAGCCCCGGAAGGACCAGTAAAAGTTGCTTTGCTATTTATTCTGTTGGTTATGCAAGAACTTGTTTCACCTTTGTTCATCTAGAGGAATGAACTTAATCTTGACCCTTTTTTCCCTTGGGAGTCTTTGGGTTCGCTAATTTTTGTATTAGTTAGCCTGCATTTGGTTAGTTCTTCTAAGTGCTGTCATAGCACTGCACTTTGCTATATGATGTTGTAAAAGATGCTTATCTTATTGGTGAAGACTACGAGTACAAGAGCGGAGAGCCATACTTGCCTACTCGTTGTTGTGACTGTTCGTAATCAAGTTTGACGTGAGAAGGAACTAAATTTTCATATTATACCCTCTTGCTTTATACTCTTCACATGCTTCTATTCGATAAATGAATAGCATGTCCGCTGCAACTCTGCCGCTGACGAGTGACAGAGGGTTGATGAATATGTCAGCTTAGCAGATCGACAAAAACATCTGCATGCCGCACGACCGGATTCTGTAACAGGAAAAAAGGAGGAGGCAGTTCATGTTTATCCGAAGGTCGGATCTCAGTTCTAGTCACCTACCCAGCACCAATAGCAACATACCCCTATCTACCACCAGTCATGAGTGCTCAGTTGATGAGTGAAGAAGAAAATTCTTGTATCATTTCAGAGCAAGAAATTCAAGATGAGACGGTGGTACCTGGCTGCATCTAGTCTGCTGGTTCGGTTTCTCTTGTGTGTTCTAGATGAATGTATGGAACACTAAGTATGCTAGTTGTATGTTGTTTCAATGAAATAGCAGAGGCTGGAGGTGATCTTTATGATTCTATTTATTCTTGGTAATCTTGTGTTGTCATCGTTTATGTCACAAGACTTTCTTTTTCACATAAGTTATTGATTGTTGAACCGTAGTCCCTCCAAAATTGATTTGCAGGAGATACTGGTACTTTTCATTGTTCATTAGTTAATTAGTTTTTGGAGGTTTACCGGGTATGAAAACAGTTTAGTCCTTGAAAAAAATTACAAAAATACCAGCGTTTGAAATGGCTTCTTGCAGAAGTCCAGATATTCCCTTCTCTGTTGGTTTTCTTTTTCCAATTGACAAGAAAGTTCCAAAATAAATGAATGGCGTGAAATAAGTGATAACAGGCAAAATTTATCGTGAGAGCCATACATGACTGACCTACTGCACACTTGCATACACAATCCAATTTACACCCTGAACACCCAGGCATATACCCATCGTCGGCAACCTGCGCAATGGTCACCTGCTTGAAATTCCCTCCATTAAAATGGCCTCCAACTCTGAAATCAGGTTTCTCTCTTAAAGCAAAACAGCCCAAGTGCAAACTACCTATCCATCAGCACATCGTCAGTCACTGGATGCCTGCAAATATAACGCTGATGTCGACTAACCAACAACCAAACCAATCACAACTTTCCCTCCCCAATTCTGGCATCATAGGATTACCACAACAGAAAACAAATTTGCAGTCCAGCGCACTTCTAATTCACCCCACAAACATTTGCATAAGCATCGACGAACTAAAATAATCAAAAACCCTGAATCCCTCCGTCCGCAATTCCGATGAGCCGATGCTCAATCGCGCTCCCCGGAAATCCATCTCCTGCCCCAGAGAGCAACTCAGAATCCCCCTTTCTGCACCAATCCAGAATCGAATAAGTGGCTGAAACATCCAAAACAAGCGCTTGATAGATCAAAAATCAGATTTTTATGCGTACCTCGTTCCCCTTGTACCGATCACGGCTCACCTCCGATAGCGAGCTGCCAGGGAAAATCATCTGCGGCAAAGGAGAGATAAAGCATGAATTAATCAGTAATCGAAGAACTAAAAAAGGATTTTTGCGAATGCGATCAAGAATTTAGGATTAATTCTGCTTACGCATGTCGATTTTGCGTTGGACGGCCTTCGACAGCTTTTTGGGCCGGCACGGCGGCTTCCAGCCGGTGATCGCGACGAAGTCCGCCTCAATCTCCTGCTTCATCAGCTACAAGGAGAATCCGCCGCTCTTCTTGCTGCCGCCGCCACCGCTGTCCACATCCATATTCCGCAGCTTCTTGTGCTCCCACGCGTCCTCCGCGCTGTCCCACCCGGCCTCCACTGTGTCGCCCTTGCCCGGCCCCTCTCCCGGAAGTCATCCCCGCTGAGGACGATTGAGTGCGGGCACTTGCTCCTCTCCTCGTCCGACGCGTCCAACGAAGCCATCAGGGTCCCCTCAAGGGTCTCCAGGTTGGAGAAGATGCGGGCCCCGGTGGCCGCGGTCTCGACGGCGACCTTGCGGAGCGAGCCGGAGCAAGAGGAGTTGAGGCACCAGAGGTCGAGCCTGGAGACGATCCCTGACGGCCGGAGGCGCCCCGACTCCGCCTCCAGGGCCTCCCAGTGGGCGTGCTTCGAGGACCACGCCGGCACACCCCGCTCGCCCACGCCGTCGAGGTGGAGCGGCCGTGATGCCGCGTTGACCACCCTCGAGCCGGGTAGGGACGTGTACACGAAGTCACGAGGGACGGCGACTCGAGGAACAACACAAGCAGCGCGTACGCGAGGGAGAGCGCCGCGAACCCCTAGCCCGCAGCCTACAGCCGCCGCGTCACCTTAGCACGCGGCCATGGTCGCTGCGTCGCCCTCGCTCGCGTCCGCCGCCACCGTCGCTGCGTTGCTTGCGGCCGGCTAGAGCGGGAATAGGGAATGGATCCGGTCCGACATTACAAATTTGCCATGCAGGATTTATGTGAGCAGTTCCAATTATGCCCCTCAATCTATATACTGTTTAAGGTAGATGATTTATACTACTAACAAGAGGTTACAATATAGATCTATATCCACCATTAGATCTCCATAAATAAACGATCCATATTACTTGGATGTACCATAAAAGACCTCATAAGCAATGTTGCTTCTACGGCTCCTGAGACAATTATACATTTGTCTCTTCAATCCCCCTAGATCGTTTTGCTTGAAGAATTGTGATTGATTACTTTTGGTCTAACCCCTCTTACTGATGTTTCTCATATGCTAGGAGGTTCTTGCTTGTCTAGGATGCAGGTACGAGACATCAGCTGTACGTGGGAGCAACTACGTTGTGTTACACGATATGGCTCGCATGCAACGATGATGTGTTTGGTAGGAAGATGATATATCATCCTACGCAGGTTGTGTTTTTGTGCGGTCACTGGCTATGGTATTGGGCATATCCGGAAGAAAGGGAAATATGCGAGCCGTACGACTTCAACAATTCAGAGTTCCCCTTCCCTATCGTCTTACTTCGATGACCACGTCGTAAGAAATGCGGTGATTCAAACAAATATTATTTGAATGCTTAGTTTGAAAGTATGATTCTTCAAAATTTAAAAAAGAAAGATTGAAGACACGCATATATATAGTACAATAGGAAATGTGTGTTTTTTTTTGAAGTTCAATAGGAAATGTGTTGGCAGAAGGAAAAGCGTCAGAGCCTGGAAGCAACAAATGCGTGAAAACAAGACGTTGAAAGACGGAGACATCGTGGGCCTCGGTGGGCCGGATCCAGCGGAACGGTGTTAATGCCCGCAACAAGCCGTACCTCCTCTCCGCCTCCCCACATTTCCTCTCTAGCCCCTCTCCCCCCATGGCCTTCGCGTGTGCATCTCATGTGCGCCGCCTCCTCCCGACCGGCGCTAGAGCTCCTGCAAGATCCTTCTACACCAAACCCTACCAAGGTACCCCCTCTCTTCCTCTTGATCCGTGAACCCAGTGGTTATTTTTCGCACTTCGTTTTGGTTACTGGAGTTGGATTCTCTCGCGCAGCCAAGGTCGGCGTGGTGGAGTTCTTGAACGGGGTCGGGAAAGGGGTGGAGTCCCACGCGGCGAAGCTGGAGGAGGCCGTCGGCGGCGACCTCTAGAGGCTGCTCCAGACCCGCACCCTTCGGCTCAAGAAGCTCGGTGTCCCCTGCAAGCATGTGCGTGCCCTCCCTGTCCTAGGCATTCCTTTGATTGAGTTCATCGGTTATTTGTAGTTTAGGAGAGTGCTTGATGTGGTTGTTGACTATCTACGTCTCCGGGCATCTCGTTGTCTAAAGGTAGGGTTTGGTTAGGTTTTGTTGTCAAATGTTGTGATACTTGGTTAGTCAATGGCTTAGTATGGTAGTATTGGAAGATGGTTGCTCATGTGCAAATAGGATGCTACTATTTATATTGATTCGAAGATTTGTACAAAAACTAGGGAATTTTGTTATGCTTTATAGGGAACTTATTATCACTTTTGTGACCTGACAAGATATCGGTCCCCTAATGTTGTGGAGAACCTGTCGAGAATTACTGAATGATGAAATTTTGTTAATGGTAGAACCTTTTTCCTAAATTGATCAGACCTTTGACTAGTTAAGCTATCATATCTGGTATTGTGTGATTTCTGATACACCAAAGTTGCTGAAACAAATTTAGATGTACTAATATTAAGATATCTTGAGAAGTTCGAAGTGCACATGGACCCAAATCTTGCTTTCAAGGCTGTTGTCATGAGCATATGGAACTCATGAATGTGTTCTGTTGTTTCTTAGAGGTGATTCTTTGGCATATGTACAAATTCAATTTGGTCTTACAGAATATTTTGAAGTCAATGCAGTGAAATAACTGCATTAGGGTTGCAAAATGAATTATGAACCAGGTGAAATCATTTTCATTGCCTAGAAGTACAGTTCATGTAATGTCTGAATACCTTCAAAGTAATTCCTTCTGTTAGTTAATGGCTAGCATACTGATATGTGTGGAGTGTCATGTAGTAGATTATGATGTTTCCTAGGAAGTAGTCAGCCTTGTAGGTATATGGATAGCTTCTAGCAACTCCTTGTATCAGAAACATTTGTTAGATAATGTTTCAAATCCGAAGTAATACTGTTAGCAGTGTTCTAAATAATAGCAGCTAGAAGTGCATATGTACCCCACTAAAAGCATTTAAGGTAATCCACATATCAAAGTCTCTAACCACATAAGTCCTTAAAGATATTTGACCGCTTGCTAACTGCTACTTGCTATCGTTAATGTTCACTATGAGTTCAACGGGTGGAGTCTTGACTGAAATATGTTTCCTCTGTTTAGTTTCCTTGTTTTTGATGTGGTTAAGATATGATAAAATTATGTTTGAAGTAAATTATTAGTTGCCCTTATTTTTGTTTCTTGCCATGGTGCAGAGAAAGTTGATTTTGAGTTTTGCTCACAAGTACCATCTTGGACTTTGGAAGCCCCCGGCAGAAGCCAGGAAAGTGGAATGAAGTTGGTTTGTTTTTGACGTCTCCACTTTGAAACACTATCTGCCATTATTGGGCTCAACTCAAGCATGCGTGTGACATTGAATAGTTGTGTTGTAATTTCGATGCCACAATCTGAATGTTGTCTGGCATGCTCTTTTGCAACCCTTCAATCACATGAGTTTAGTCTTCTTGTTCTTCTCATGTAAACTGCAAATCAGAGCAATAACGGGCCCTCTTGATGGTAATCTTTTGTAGTATCCCTTCTTTCTTAGGTTTGGGACTGTAGTATTTATCCTGGAATGTCTAGAAATTTGCCTTGTTAGAGAAAGCATCATCACTTTTTTCTAAAATCATTCAGTTCACATGCTTCGCTTTTCCACTGTTATCCCTAATCGTTATGTTAATCGGTTGTCTGATTGTATCCAGAGGTTGTGCGGACGAGCAAAAAATTTCACAAGTATTTCATAGAGCTATTCATTGCAAAAACTTTTCAGCCCATGGTTGAGAACTGCACAAGGAGGATATATTAACCAGACTCTTCAGCTGTGCGGAGCGGACTCTGGAGTATGTGTCAATGTTGGGGGCATGAGAGATGCATCTCCTATCAGTGTTGTAAAAAATATCGGACTTTTTTCATGACTTTTAAGCCCGTAGCGTGGCAGCATTAGAATTTTTATGGTCTGTGATCAGTCGTGGACGAGTGAGAGCCCAGAAAGAAAGCCGCGAAGAACTCGGGGGACGGCGACGAGCGCGTCCTTGGGGTCGACGCGGCACCAGGACTCCGCCACCGGCGCTGGCAGTGCCGACGGCGGCTTGTGCACGGCCAGGACTCAAGGAGGAGCGGGACCAAGACCGAGGCCGAGCGGTTCTTCTCGTAGATGCAGTGCAAGAACAGGACGAGGTGGTATCAAGGAAACAGAACTCTTCCGTTATTAAAAAATCGAGATCGTGGGGGCTGAACACGAAGAGCGGGTGGCGCGTCGCGTCGTCGTCGGCCACGTAGGTGGCGGCCCCCGCGCGCGACGGCGAAGATGAGGGCCTTCAGCCACGTGATCTTGCCGGACTTGGGCAGGTGGCGAGGACGACGTCGGTCGGGCGGGCCACGAACACGTCCCGCACGCAGGCCCGGCCCTGGAGGGGGTCAGGCGGGGCGGCCGCCCTGGGCCCCCAAAATGGAGGGGCCCCCCGGGTAGGCAGTCTGCATATATGTACACAAGGCCTGCTGCCTGAGGCGAAAAAAAATGTAAACTGGGTCTGGCCCAAGTACTAGTAAACAAGCTGCTAGCCTAGGACGCTACTAGCGAGTAGCAATCGATCGGAGTGACGCGGTCGATTGGAGCCTTGGAGGATGCTGCTAGCTGCCGCCTGCCTGTTCGGCTATTCGAGCGCCTTCGTCTCTGATCTCGCCGCCTACGCCCTACGGCCCTAGCCGGCTAGCCCTCGTCTCATCGCTGATTGCCTGAGCTGCTGCTCGCGCTGGCCAGAACAGCAACGCTGCAGTAGACGTGAGACGCGGATTGTCCACCGCACACCGCCGTCGTCAATTTTAAAGGTATGCCTTACATCCTTAACCTTAGCAATTTTGCCCTAACTTGTGTCCTAGGCTCCTAGCGATTCTGCCATGGTATCACTGTAGCTTTGTGGTCGATTTTAATTACTAACTGTACCTTTAAATTTCAGCACCACCATGTGTCCATATCATCCAAAAAGCATGCATCCAGCAGTGAGAAAAGGAGAAAAAGGAAACGGGTAAATGAGTTGATACAATCACAGAGCGGATCCATTCATAATTTTTTTAAGAGCAATACAAGCACTTCAAGAAATCCAGATGAGTTGGCGATGGTTGTTGTGGAGGAACAAAGTAATGTTAATAAAGATGGGGGCCCTACAGAAGGCGATGTTGACACCAACACAGATGATAACAATGTGAGTAATCATGAGCATATATTTAATTCAACTGCTAGCGAATCTGCTAGTCTTGATGAGGAACCAATTTTTACTATGGATATTTATGATGCAAGTAATTGGGATAATCTTGATAACAAAACAAGGGACATGTTAGTGGAGAAGGGGCCTAAAAGAGAATAAAAGTTTACATATCCTGTGGATGGGAATTCAAGACATTTTTCGTATATTCATTACTCTAGAAAGATGAGCAATGGAGAGGTACGTGACAGAAAATGGTTAGTTTATTCAAAACATGCTAACAAAGTGTTCTGCTTTTGCTGTAAGCTTTTCAATTCCAACATATGCAAGAATTCATTGGGGAATGATGGGTTTAGAGATTGGAGGCATACTAGTGAGAGACTGAAAGAACATGAAGCTAGTGTCGAGCATATTACTAACATGAACTCTTGGAATGAACTGAGAGCTAGACTGAACAAACATGAAACAATTGACAAAGAGTTACAACAGCAGATCACAAAGGAGAAAGAACGCATAAGACAAGTTTTATTAAGGATAGTTGCCATTGTGAAATTTCTTGGTAAACGCAATTGGGCTTTGAGAGGATCCAGCGAGCAACTTTACAATGACTCTAATGGTAATTTCTTAGCTTGTGTGGAGATGGTTGCTGAATTTGACTTGGTAATGCAGGACCATCTCAGACGTATTCAAAACAAAGAGATTCATTATCATTATCTTAGCCATAAAATTCAAAATGAGTTGATTTCTCTTATGGCTTCTGATATTACAAATTCCATCATCAAGATCGTTAAAGAGGCGAAATATTTCTCTATTATCCTTGATTGTACCCCAGATGTGAGTCACCAAGAACAAATGAGTTTGTTGGTTCGATGTGTTCATATGTTTGACGGCAAAATAAAAATTGAGGAGTACTTTCTTGGTTTCTTGATAGTGGATGACACATCTGGTTCTGGATTTTTCAATGTATTGGTTGATTCTATCAAGTCCTTTGATCTTAATATTGATGACATTAGGGGTCAAGGTTATGATAATGGTTCTAATATGAAAGGAAAACAGAAGGGGGGTGCAAAGTCGGTTGCTTGGCATAAACCCAAGAGCTTTGTATATGTCATGTGCTTGCCATAGTCTCACTCTTTGTGATATGGCTAAATCTTGTGGTAAAGCTATTTCTTTTTTTGGAATTGTGCAACGTATATATGTATTGTTTGCTGGTTCACCAAAAGATGGAAAGTTTTGCTTGACCATGTGGAAGGTTTAACTGTTAAATCTTTGTGCAATACTCGCTGGGAGAGTCGGATCAAGAGTGTCAAAGCAATCAGATTTCAAGCTCCTCAGTTAAGATCAGCTTTGCTTGAGTTAAGTGAAGATAGTGGCACCGAACCCAAGGATAGAAGTGATGCAAAAAATTTATTTGGAGTTATTGGCAGCTTTGAGTTTATACTTGGTATGGTTATTTGGCATGATATTTTATTTGCTGTAAATACTGTGAGTAAGAAGTTGCAATCACCATCCATGTGCATTGAATCTACCTTAACACAGATAGAAGGCATAAAGAATTACTTTAACACCTATAGAAATGAAGGGTTTGCTTCTAGTGTGGTCATTGCCAGAGAAATTGCATCTAAATTGGGTGTAGAACCATCATTTCCAGTAAAGCGATGTGCTCCTAGGAAGAAGCAGTTTGATGAAATTGAATGCGATGAAGTAATCCTTCAAGCTGAGAAGGCTTTTGAAGTTGAATATTTTTTATTTATGGTTGATACGGCAAGCAATTCATTGGAAAGTAGATTCCAAGAACTCCAAGCATTCAAAAATATATTTGGGTTTTAATGAGTTCGACAGCCTTGAAGTCATTGGATGGTTCTGAACTAAAGGACAGTTGCACTAAATTTGCAAAAATTTTCTCTTCAGATGGTTCATATGATGTTGAGTTAAATGATCTAATTTCTGAGTTAACTGTTATGCAGTTTACTTTGCCAGATAGACCAATGTCTGCTATGGAGATATTTGATTTTGTCAGAGAAGCGGATTGTTATCCTAATATTTCTATTGCGTATCGGATCTTATTTACTATGCCTGTGACTGTGGCATCAGCTGAAAGAAGCTTTTCAAAGTTGAAATTGTTGAAGAACTACTTGAGGTCTACAATGTCTCAATAGAGGTTAAATGGTCTGGCAACTTTGTGCATCGAGAAGAAATTATTGGATGAGATTGATATTGATATCATCATCAGTGACTTTGTTTCTCGGAATGCTAGAAGAAATTTTTAAGGTAATATATATAAATTATGTGATATGCTTTTGGACGCACTTTTAATGTTTTAGTAACATTTCTTATAAAGAAATTGTTTGATATGATTATTACTTTGATTTTTATATTAAAGAGCCCCGGATTCTAGTTTCGCCCTGGGCCCCCGAAATCTCAGGACCGGCCCTGCTTCCTACGATGTCATTTTCGAGCGAAACAACATTTTTTTTCTCTTCCTAAATGCTATTACTACAGTCAAGTCCATTAGTTAACAATTATCCTGGAATTAGCGGAGTGCCTAAAAACCTAAGATCATATCAACTAAATACAATTTATAGGAAGTCCAGGGCAGTGTTCATCCTGTGACCCTCTTAGCTTCACTATGGATCTCTAGCTTTGTCGCCATTTCTGTATTGCTGCACAAGCACAAAAGGATCACCTTATACATCAAATGTAACACAATTGGCACAGAAAAGTAGATGAACCAACCGATATCACACAACATACTTCAGTCAAGCCAGCATCACCTTGAATAACACATAGTAGTATATGATATGCTTTTCAATTTCCATGAGTATATCATAACATAATTTGGAAGACGCAAACGTAACATGGATGCTAACATAGGGAGGGTGTCGCACTTTAGAACTGCAGAAGAACTTCGAAGGCTAATAGCCGAGTCGTTCTTCTTGAAGAACTAGATGGAGATCAGACGATCATATGGTCTGACTGATAATATAGGTGGTCCATGGAGGCTTATACTCGCCACATGCCTTGAAAAGACCCATGTAAAATCGAAGGCAATAAGTTCTAGGAAGTCCTATCTGAACATCATCTCTCAGGTTGAAAGTAGTCTAACGACTTACAGTGCTTCATTTCATCGGCAAGCCTGTTGATCGAGAAATAGTAAATAGCAATATATGGATGAAGTTGGATCACATATCAAAAGAACACATAGAACACAATTTTCTTCTAACAAATAAGTAAAATAGAGAACCATGCGCGGAGCATGCCTGCCTCTGCGCGAGCATTATCTGAAACCTGGAGGGCATGGAGGGCCTCAGCCTTCGCCCTAACAAGCTCGTTCCTGAGCTCATTAGCCTCGCGCCTTAGGGCTTCCGCCTCTGTTTCGATGCGTGCTTTCGAGTTCACTGCGTCGATCACGGCTGCGGGGAGTCCCGCAGCGCGGGCGTCAGTCGACGAGTCATCGGCGCGGGGGGCAGCAGCCGACGGGTCGCTGATGCGGGCGCCACTGAGCACTGTGGTGAGGGCCGTGTTGTTCGTCCTGACTTGACGGGTTGGGTTCGATGTACAGGGGACAGTTGTCCTAGCCCCGCTCTTCTTCTTCGGTGCCATGGCTTTTCGCTCGGGTCCCCACGGACGGCGCCAACTGTCATAGATACAAATCTAGACAGTAAACTTATGGCACCCCCGAACGGCTACATCGACAATCGATGGTGCTCAAGGAGTACGAGCGAGTATGACCCTCCGAACGTCCGTCGAGCTGAGGCATGAAATGTGTGCGACAGGGCAAAACACGAACCGTGTACGAGGAGACGAAACTCCCCTCGTGTACGATGAGGTGAAGTGAGAAGAAGTATATTTAGGAGTAAGAACCCTTCCCCTCCTGGGGAAGCCCTTGAAACTAGTTCTAGCAACGCTAGAATGCCTTTTGATTGAATTTAATGTCAAATTCAATCTCATGAATTGGGCTAGCGAAGCAAGCCGCATAGTTGCTAATACAATGAGCTTTGTATCACCGTTTTGGGAGGGCCGATGATAGATTATATTCAAAAGACCAAAACGGTGATTTAGGTCAAATTTTAATAGCAAAGTAGGGCTGTGCCTCATTTTAACATTTGTTAAAATTCCATTCCCTTGATTTTCACATAAGTGAAAATGCTTTAAGTTGGGTTAATTTTCACATAAGTGAAAATGCCATGAACTAGATTTTCACAAAAGTGAAAATGTCATTCCCTTGATTTTCACAAAAGTGAAAATGTCTTGAACTATTCTTCTATTGAAGTATTGAGTTAGGGTTACAAGATTTTTCCTCCCCCTCTCTCTACCCCTTAGGGGGGTATTTATAGGGTTTGAGGATGAAAAATGTGAGATTATAATTTTGCCCTCACACGAGAGGGACTTTTATAAGGGCGTGATCGTCATTTCCCATGCGTAGAAGATATTTTAGGAGAATATTCTAGGCATCTTCAGGGAATATTCTTTGACATCTTTGGAGGAATTTCTAAGCACGTCAATGCAGTCCTTGACAATGCCGACGCAGACCCTGACGGCGACAGACATTGGGACGATCATTGGTGACGTCGGCGTAGTCCTCGTTTTGGCGTCGTCGACGTAGACTTCGACGATGACGGACGTCGAGGTTGCCCTTGGCGGTGTCGACGTAGACTTCGACGGTGACGGACGTCGAGGCTGCCCTTGGCGGTGTCGACGTAGTCCGTGATGATGGCGAAGACTGTGGCTGCCCTGGACGGTGTCAGTTTGGTCCTTGACGGCGCATACGAAAAACTTCAACAACGGGTTAGCGCGGAGACCCCTACCCCAACAACGTGTAAAGGTATGATCTAGAAGTCAAGCAAAGGAGTGAAACTGACATGTGCTATCATAGCTTGACCACACATTATTACAACACATGATACACATTATTACTATACTTGTACAGATAATTGTGTCAACTATGAGCTAGGCGCATTCTCAACAACAACAATCAACAGAGAACATTGAAGATCAAAGGAAATGAGATCTTCTCTTATGAAAGACAGGAAGTAGAATAAAGCTCTAGATTGGATGTTGAAGTAGATACAACGAACAAGAAAGAAGACAAATCAGCAGGCTCACTTATAGGAACAAAATGACTACCACAACATCAGGCACATAATCATCACTATGGTTATCAAATGAAAGGTAGCGAAAAGGAAATACAGGCCATCAGAGTAAGCAGTATCTTCTAGCACTCTGCTTAATATATGCATATGCTACATTTCTAGCTTAACAACTGCCGTACTAAAAATTTACTAACTCTAACAGTCCAACCATAGTCATATCAAACCTTTGTACCAGTGGAACATTTCCTACGAAGATTATAGGAGCATTTATATTGACTTCCTAAATAAATCCGAGAACCATTTTTTGATAGAGTGGTGGAGATCTGAGGGTTTGATTTTATCCATCAGGATTCAAATTACTGTACTCACATTTGCACACACGTGAGGTCGTTCGCTAAGAATTAGTGAGATTCACGGATTTATCCCTGATCGCTATCAATTGTAGCGTGTGTACGTCTTTCTTGTAATTGAAAGAAAAATATCCGACAAACCGCTGAAACATTCCCCATGTGATTAGCATAAGCTCATGAAAATATTTTGAACAAACAATTCTTTTATTATCACTAAAAGTAAGTCTTATTCTTTTTCCTGTTTTTACAAATTTCTAAAAAATTAATTATCTAAAAGGGATAATGGACCCGCCCTGTGGGCTACTCAACACTGGACTTTGCCCGCGAGACATCCAACAAATTGTTCTACTGACATTGTCGACGGCGTAGTGGAACACTCCGGAGAAGCCGCTGAGCAACCACACCTCATAGGTCGCAGTCATAAGCATCATGTATGGTGGGGTGCAACCCTCTAAAGATCCGATGAATTTGAATCATGGGCAGTTCAACTGTCCTTCCGATCTAGCCAACTGCTCGGGCTTATCGATGGCGTGATACCGTACATTGGACAAAAATTTCCCAGTGATCTATAGAAAAGAAAATGACACTCTTAAGTGTTTCGGCCCGTGGTTCGTGACGATATCGTGCAACGGGCGAGTTGCTAAGCTCAAAGCTTGTATTATCGATCAGCCTTGTGGTTTCCTCTGAACACTTTCAGGTAGTACGATTTTACGGTATTTTGCTTGCATAGCCCTTTTTTCGAAAGATCCAGCAATTTTTGCTTGCATAGATTTAACGTGTATGGCACAGGAAAAGCTAATGCCCGAGAATTAGCAGCACCAGTCTCAAGGCTGGATCGTGTGCTGCTAGTTAATCAACCGGAAAAACCGCTGCTAACTGAATTCTGCATGTGCACAACGGATGCAATACTACTCTATCGCGATATCGAACATGTGCGACCGACAGTTCGAATCTCATACGCGGAAGCTTTCTTTCAAGTTTGAACACCCTGCCGGTTTTTCGTGGAGTGGGACGCTTGCTGACTGGCTCGGAGCACCGCCAACTCGCGTGAAAACCAGCTGTTCCGGAGCGCCGACGTTGACCTGCCCCCTTTTCCGCTGATAATCGTGTGAAATAACATACTATTTCACGCGGATCTCAAGCTTAGCGGCTCCGTACACTCGCACGTTAACCAGCGCGCTCATTCCAGTCGGCACTCGGCAGTCACGAAGCCATGTCCTATGAGAAAATTTCTGTTTGCATCCAGTTCCAGAGTGAAAGAGATAGCGAGAGAGGATGAGGGCTCGAGGTGCGATCTCTCTGCGCCTCCTACTTGTCGCCACCACCTACTTCTACCCCTCCATCGCCATCGACACCATCGACCAGACCACGTCCATCACCGGCAACCGGACACTCGTCTCGGCCGGTGGAGTCTTCAAGCTCGGCTTCTTCAGCCCGACCGGCGGCTCCGACGGCAGAACGTACCTCGGCATTTGGTACGCGAGCATCCCGGGCCAGACCGTCGTGTGGGTTGCCAACCGCCAGAACCCGGTCATCAGATCCCCCGGCGTCCTCAAGCTCTCTGCCGATGGCCGGCTTGTCATCCTCGACGGCCGGAACACCACCGTGTGGTCCTCTGCGGCGCCCACCAGAAACATAACCATCCACGCTACCGCTCAGCTTCTCGACGACGGCAACTTCGTCGTAAGCTCTCCTGGGAGTGGATCGCCTTGGAGCGTGGCATGGCAGAGCTTCGACTACCCGACGGACACGCAGCTCCCCGGCATGAAGCTCGGGGTGGACCACAAGAACGGCATCACCAGAAACATCACGTCGTGGAGCAGCCCGACCGACCCCTCGCCGGGGACCTACACGTTCAAGCTGCTCAAGGGCGGACTGCCAGAGTTCTTCCTCTTCCGGGGCCAGGCGAGGATCTATGCCAGTGGGCCGTGGAACGGCGCGGTGCTCAGCGGCGTGCCGGGCCTCAAGTCACAGGACTTCACCTTCACGGTCGTGTCGAGCCCCGAGGAGACGTACTACGCTTACTACATCAGCGATCCGTCGCTACTGTCGCGGTTCGTCCTCGACGGGGCGGGGGAGTTGCGGCGGTACGTGTGGAGTGACGGCGCGTGGAGCAACTTCTGGTACTACCCGACGGACCCATGCGACAGCTACGCCAAGTGCGGGCCTTTCGGTTTCGGAAACTGCGAAACCGGCCAGGCCCCGCAGTGCAGCTGCCTGCCGGGGTTCGTGCCGCGGTCACCGCAGCAGTGGAGCCTCAGGGACGGGTCCGGCGGCTGCGTCAGGAGGACCAAACTGAGCTGCGGGGCCGGAGACGGGTTCTGGCCGGTAAACCGGATGAAGCTGCCGGACGCGACCAACGCGACGGTGTACGCCGGCATGACGCTGGACCAGTGCAGGCAGGCGTGCCTGGGTAACTGCAGATGCAGGGCGTACGCCGCCGCGAACGTTAGCGGCGGAGTCAGCCGCGGGTGCGTCATTTGGGCCGTCGATCTGCTTGACATGAGGCAGTATCCGGTGGTTGTGCAGGACGTGTACCTCCGGCTTGCGCGATCCGAGATAGACGCCTTAAACGCCGCAGGTTAGTCGTTCTGCATTTCAAAACTAGCACTAACACTAAGGCTTGGATACAAAGTATTTTGAAAACCACTGTTACTGACATAGAACACCACAGTTTTCAGATACTGCAGTATTTTACAGTTTTGGTAAAAACCGAGCGGTGTTTGGCAATTGCAGTATTAATAGAGTTTTTTTTTAAAAAAAAATAATGTATGGTAACTAGCCGTTGCAAAAAATTCTAACGTGGTTGCATGTAAGCTTTTATACTTACACCGTATAAATTTTGATCTTATAATTCCTGACATTATCTTAAGGGCATATCTCAATTCATACGAACCCAGATACTTACTAGCAGCTAGCTATATCTCCAGTCCAGAACTCCAGATACAGCTAGGAAACTCATATATTTTGACGCAAAATCGATCACAAAAGAACTGACGGATTAACATAGTTCTAATTTCTAAAACACAAATAACATAGTGACTACACTAACTAGGAGCTTAAGACCAAGCAACTGATGCTTCATGTGTATGATCTCTTGCTGTATAGCAGTGTCGTTCTCTCCACAGGGATTGAAGTGTAGTTATTAAACAGGTTCTCAAAGTTAAACTAAACGGGACAGTTTTGACGATATTTCCTAGGCCTAACAATAAATCTGACAATGTAACAAGCAACTGGCTAAGATTAGGAAAGAAGCAAGATTCAGCAAAGAAAACAAGGAAACAAGACTGGGAAAGAGATGTTCTCAGATTACAGCAAGGATCGAAGAGAAGTTGATGAAGCTCAGCAGCAATCCAGCAGGAGAAGCAAGGTGTTTTTGACTGGGAAGAACTATCTCTGGCCGAGCTTTCTTTCTTTCCTATCCCTTCGTTCCCCTCCCGTAACCATCTACCCCGGAACACCTTATTAGATCTAGAGACCTCCTTTTATATCCTGGGTACTTTGCACTTTACCTCTTCAAGTTCTTTTCTTTTACTACTGGTTGCCTCCGTACCTGTCTCTCTCTTTTGTTGAAGCTCTACGTCACCTGTCTATGACACAGCTGGTTGGGAAAGTTGTGAACTTGGCGATCTGAAGCATGGCTATGTCAGCTAGCTGTGACACAGGTGACTGAAGCAGCTGGTGAAGTGGCTCCTGTGTCAGCTGGCTGTGACACAGGTGACTAGGGCAGTTGTGGACTTGCATTCTGAGGCATGGCTGTGTCAGCTGGCTATGACACAGGTGAATGAAGCAGCAGCGGACTTGCTTGGCCTGAGTCAGCCAGCTGTGACACAGCTGGTAGACACAGCTTCTGCTTTGAATTCTTAAGAGCCTCCTGTTTGCTATCCTTTGTCGAAGAATTGTGCGCCTAGTCGTGCATATCTACAGAATTGTGGTACAGCCTGTAAAGGTATTCATGTGAAGATAATCTGCTATTTAGTGATAAGATTGGGTCAAAAGTAATCAAAATCGATGATGATAAACATTGAAATAGCCCAGGAAAATGATACAAATATAGTGTTTATCAGTGTAGTAGCACGAACTCCATAGCAGACCAATATCCCAAGGCAAATGATGACTTTATTGCACCTCAAACTGCAGCAGCACTGCCTTGGGCGTGAGCTTCGGCACGTCGCCATCCGTGGCACGAACTGCCACCGTCGCTGCCGCCTCCGCGGCCTGGATGTAGAAGGCTCGCAGGTGAACAAGAGTGAAGTGTTCATCGGTTTAGAAAAAAGAGTTCCAAGGTAGATTTTTTTAGTACTTCACAGATACCACGGTATTTGCAATACCACAGTTTGTAAAACTGCAATATTTACTAGACCCACACACCTCAAAGTATTTAAAACTATGGTTTTTAAAGAAACCGTGTATTTCAAAAAGCCTCAAAAAAAACTTTGCATCCAAATGGGGCCTAAATTTCCCCATTTCGAGCAGTTTTAAATGATCTTCGTTGAACTGAACTACATGATTGCATCACTGCCAAATTATTATATCTACTTTGTTCCTGAAAGGAAAAGAACCTCGGGATCATTTTTGTCGATTGGGGGCTAGAAAATAGAAACTGGTAATGTTAGCCAGAAATGAGAAATGTCGATATGCGGCCGGTACTGGTTTCTGGTCTATTTGAATTATCGTCCATATACCTATCAAGATCCAAGCTTAATGTATTTCTATGTTTGTCTCTTCCAGCTAACCATCTGATAGCAAATCATGTTCTTTTGTCGAGTTCTTTTTTCTCTTGTCAAGTATATTCACTAGTCAATAGAACACATACCTAATGGTGCAGTGTTAGACTGGCTCGCCTCACGTTCACCGCTGCTTGATTTCAGCAACCCGCCGGCGTCCAAACAGGAGCGTGGTGATCGCCGCCGTCGCAACTATTTCAGGTGTGCTTCTTCTAGGAGCCGCTACCTGCTGCTGTTTCTGGAGGAACAAAGCGAGGAGGAAGCGTCAGACTGAAACAACACCAAGCAGCCGGGACGACGTGCTTCCTCCCAGGGTGAGGAAACACCCCGCGCTGAGCCCAGCACGGGATCAACGGCTTGATGAGAACAGGATGAGCTGCGAAAAAGATCTTGACCTTCCGTTGTTCGATCTAGAAGTCATTTTGGCAGCCACAGACAACTTCGCCCCAGAGGGTAAGGTAGGAGAAGGTGGATTTGGCCCTGTTTACATGGTAAGATGAGAATCAATTAACAGTAGAATAACTTACTTTTAATGGTGATTCTCTGTAAATTTTAACGGTCCTGCAATTTAATGAACAGGGAAAACTTGATGATGGACAAGAAGTAGCTGTAAAGAGGTTATCTACGAGATCAGTACAGGGGGTTGAGGAATTCAAGAACGAGGTAAAACTAATAGCCAAGCTTCAGCACAGAAACCTTGTGAGGCTACTAGGCTGTTGCATCGACGACGATGAGAGAATGCTCGTGTATGAGTTCATGCACAACAACAGCCTAGACAAATACATATTTGGTCAGTTCATTTTTACAGAAACAACTTCTAACTACATTTGCTGGATTAAATGTACATGTGTTAATCTATCTCAGTCGATGTATTGTGCAGATGAAGGGAAGCGTAAGTTACTAAGATGGAACAAACGTTTTGAGATTATTCTAGGGATTGCACGGGGTCTGCTCTACCTCCACGAGGATTCAAGATTCAGGATCATCCATAGGGATTTGAAGGCAAGCAACGTGCTATTAGACAGAAACATGATCCCCAAAATCTCAGACTTTGGCATCGCAAGAATGTTTGGAGGTGATCAGACAACCGCATATACCTTGAAGGTCATCGGGACATAGTGAGTATTACCTCTCAATCACATGTACATATATACCGTTTTCAAGACGATGGACCTTCACGCTGACTTGTGATATGGTGATCTTCAGCGGCTACATGTCTCCAGAATATGCAATGGATGGCGTGTTCTCCATGAAATCCGATATCTACAGCTTCGGCGTCATGGTGCTAGAGATCATCACTGGCAAGAGGAATCGAGGCTTTTATGATGACGAGCTTGATCTAAACCTCCTCGGATATGTGAGTACCAGCACGATTAATCCACCACATGTGATCTTTGATGAGTGTTCTTACTAGCATTACCATGTTGATCATTTTTCAGGCGTGGATGCTGTGGAAAGAAGGTAGGGGCACGGATTTACTGGATGAAGCAATGGGCGGCAGCTTTGACTACAGTGAGTTGCTGAGATGCATACAGGTTGCTCTCCTGTGTGTTGAAGTGCAACCTCGGAACAGGCCACTGATGTCTTCAGTTGTCATGTTGCTGGCCCGTGACAATGCCACGTTGCCAGAGCCGAATGAGCCTGGAGTGAACAGCGAGAAAAACACGTCAGACACAGAATCATCTCAAAGCCATACAGCAAACAGTTTGACAGTGACTGCAGTAAAGGCTAGGTAGTTAGGGTAGAATTTTTGACGATTTGTTTCTCTAGTGGGTATTCTGGTCACTACTACAGAACGGCTCATCCTAGACGGCTTATCCGAGACGGTTCATCGGACCCGTCTGGTATAACAATCATCATAGACGGGTCAGAAAACAATCCGTTTGCAAACCCGAACCGTCTGTGATAACCGGGTCATCTGAGACGGGTTTATATTTCCCACCCGTCTGCGATGATAAACAGGTCATCCGAGATGGTTTTGATTTTTCAGCCCGTCTATAATCAATCAGGCCTATGAAGCCCAATAAGCTGACCCTAACTCTCGTGCAAAAATCTCCAAGTCCCTCCTCTCCCTCAACAGCGCCCCCTCCCCATCCCTTCTCTCCCTCAACTGCGCCCTCCTCTCTCTCGCCCTCTCCTTCCCTCCCCGGCGTGCACCGCCCGAGCCCGGGCACCGACGGCGAGATCCAACAGGCGCCGCCCGCACCGAGGCACCGACGGCCGGATCCGGCACGCACCCCCCGAGTCGGGGCACCGGCGCCCAGATCCGACGGGCGCCACCCGAGCCCGACCCCAGGCACCGACGGACCTTGCAGCACGGCGATGGCGCGCACGACGCTGCCCCTCCTCTCCTCCTTCCGATGCAGTGGTGGCCGGATCCGGTGAGCACAAGGCCAGATGCGACGGCCACAAGACCGGCGCACATGACCCCACCCCTCCTCTCCTCTTTCCGCGGCGGCGGTGGCCGGATCCGGCAAGCACAAGGCTAGATCTGGCGACCACAAGGGCAGCGTGCACGACCCCGCCACTCCTCTCCTTCTTTCGGCACGGTGGTGGCCGGATCCAACGACCATAAGGCCAAATCCGGCGACCACGAGGCCGGCGCGTGCGACCTCTTCCCTCCTTTCCTCCTTCCGGCGCGGTGGTGGCCGGATCTAGCGACCACGGGAGGCGACGGCACTTGTGCGGGTGGCGGCACACGCGGGGGTGGCTGGATCCGACGTCGACGCACGGGAGCTGGTTCGGCGACCACGAGGCCGGCGGCGGTTGCTTTTTTTTATTTTTGTAATTCAACATCCGAGACGGGTTTAAAGCAACCGTCTGGGATGAGTTTTAGTCATCATAGACCACCAATCCGAGACGTGTCCGAAAACCGTCTCGGATTATGATTTTGACCCGTCTCCGATGTACGTTTCTGTAGTAGTGGGTGCGAGATAGTTGCGGCGGTTCGTGAGGGGCGACGGCGCGTGGAGCAACTTCTGTTATTACCCGATCAACCAGTGCGACAGCTACGCCAAGAGCGGGCCTTTCGATTTCAGGAACTGCGGCGAAACCGGCCAGTCCCCGTAGCGCAGCTGCCTGCCGGGGTTCGCGCCGCGGTCACCGCAGCAGTGGAGCCTCACGGGCGGGTCCGGCGGCTGCGTCAGGAGGACCAACCTGAGCTGTGCGGGCCAGCGACGTGTTCTGGCCGCTAAACCGGATGAAGCTGCCGGACGTGACTAACGCGACGGTGCACGCCGGCATGACGATGGATCAGTGCAGGAAGGCGTGCCTGTGTAACTGCAGTTGCCGGCCGTACGCCGCCACGAACGTTAGCGGGGGAGACAGCCGCAGGTGCGTCATTTAGGCCGTCGACCTGCTTGACATGAGGCGGTTTCCGGTGCTCGTGTAGAAATCTGTACATCCGGCTCGCGCAGTCTGAGGTAGTAGATGCCTTGAACCTCGCAGGTTAGAACTTTCACTGATTTACTTAAGCACAAAATTCCCTATTTCGAGCGGTTCTTAATTATCGTCGTTAAAAGCCGTTATATAGTCACATCAGTGCTAAATCTTAATTCTCAATCGACGAGATTAGGCATCCGATAACGCAGATCCGTACTTGGGTGGGTTTTAATTTTTACAGGTCTAAAATTAAGTTATATCGCTTCTTTTAGCCCTACGATCAAAGCACTAGCGTAATTTGATGTGTGCCACGCTTCCTGCTATTTTCTGTCGGGCGACCCATCCAACTATTTAAATGGACGATGATATCTTGTAGGTAATCTATTGCATCAACACATAAGTTCCACGTTTAGTTTTTCCAAAGTGAAGCAATGAGTTGGTTCAGATAAGAATTACAAAGTAAATACCAAACTTAGAGCAAGAAAAAAATTGTAACAAACGCATAACTGAATTGTAAGAGACGCGTATGAATTGTAATCCAGCCCTTTTATAGTAATAAAAGACAGAAAATTTAAATAAAAAACCAAAATACATAAGGATGGGCAAAGAAATACGATTTTAGCTATTATAAAAGCAAGAAAATATATTACTAGGAAAAATTGTAAGAAATACATCATATAATTGTAAGAAAATACTTTTATATCATAATCTTCTCTTTTTTGTTATATCTATCTCCTAGCCTCATGCACTCTATAAATCTATAGAAAAATCCGATCGACCTAAGCTCTAAAATCTACATAAATGTACAAGAAGGTCTCAGACTATTCATAATTGTTAAGAAACATTCTTTGGCGCAAAGTATATTGAAGTCTGTATGACCGATCAAATGTATACGGTACACTACTTACCAACTCGAGGAAACTCCCCCTACAAGAACAAAAAAATCACATCAATAGGAAGCCACATGAAAAATTGAAAATCATTGTAACATACAAAGTTGAGTAAGGAAAGAAAGATGGAGAAATATAACTAACATCTCCATAGAAGTTAGTCACCAAAGTCTTCTCAACGGAGTTGTGACTAAATCCAAGCTGATTGGAGTATTTGATCCCAATGTCCGGAATGTCAACTTCCGAAAATACATTTTGTAGAATTACCTTTAGAGTCCAACCTCCGTGTATTTCATAACTAATACTCCGCAACTATTCCTAATACAAAGAAAAGAATATAATCTGAGGACCCAAATATAGTCTATAATCCAAAAGGAAATTAGGAACTCACAACAATGAGCAATGGGCTGAAAACCAAAAACATGACACAAAATGTCAAATATAATCAAATTTGACAGCAGCACAATGGCACAAGCAGAAGCAAAAAATATTCGATTTACTTTGGCACAAAAATATATTTTTGTAACTGCACCAAAACAGAAACACACAAGAACTACATGCATATTATAACTAGACACACACACAAAAAAGAGATAAGAAACACAATTAATATTAGCTAGCCATCACTAAACTGCAGTATACAGTCCACTAATCATAGGTCATATTATGATAATCCATAAACCTACAAATAGACCAGGGAGAAACTGATATAAAATCTATATCAAAACAACTATTGCAGACACATCAAGCGCGATAAACGTGCAAGTAAGCAGTTCGTAGTTGGTATGCGTGCAATCAAATCATTGCAAACATGGCAAAAACTTCATGTGCAAGTAAGCAGCTTGCGGGTGGCAGTGGACAACGTATCTCTCATGGGCATAGAGTCGAATGTGTTGCACAGCACATGATCAGCTTGAGAAGGCTCACCACATCCACATGTCTTCAAGAATCAATTTGAAATGCTCCTGATGAATTCGCCAGCTGGGATCTCTGGGTGGTACACCTCGCACTTGAGATTTGGCTAGGAACATACCAAACAAAACAAAATCAGACTCCTAAAGTGCAGCAAGACTAGATAGATCCAAGGAAGAAGTCGCATTTGGAGGTGCGAGGCATTTCCCCTCCTGCTGCCGCCATGCCGCAGGAAACCTGTCGCCTATGCAGTATGCTGGTCTCCTGCTGCAGTCATGCCCGTAGCAAGTCGACGTCTTGCTGCCGTCGCGTACGCGGCCGTGCAGCCTGCAGACAACGTCGAGCTCTCCAAAGTCCCTCCCTCCCCAATCCTCTCTCTCTCGCTCACACACACAGGCACACAGCCAAGAAAAGGAGATAGGCATTGGTAACCATTGCTGCAACAAAGGCAAATAAACATCACCACGTGAAATCCCTCCAGCTATGATCAACTGCTATAAGCCCTTCCCAAATACAAAATTAACTCTCCGATGTCCTCATTGCAAACCCAAAATTAAACAAAACCCTGGACACATCCAAAAATTGAGAGCACACCACAGAAACAAACACCATCACCGGAAGAAAATCGTTACCTACACCTAGAAATTACAGCACTACACTGAAGAAACAAGCCATCAAAATCAAAATTTCTGACCCAAATCACTCTAACCCTAAACTGGAAATTCTGATCCGAACACCAAATCCAACCACATTCTTCCCGGATTCCCAACCACAATGCAACAACTCCTTAATCTACTAAACCCAACAAAATCAAAAGAAAGAGAAGGCTGTGGGGGCTCACCGGAGTCATGGAGGCCGTCCGCGCGATTGATGCGCCAAGTCAAAACTACACACAAATACATAGCACATCAGATGGATAGCTAATCAAGATCATGCAGGAAACATACAAACCCGATGGTGTGGCTCGAGCAAGCGAAAACACAGAACTAACAGAGAGGGGAGGCGGGGAAGATTTCCCTCAAAGGAAGCACAAACCAGAGGCGGCGACAGAAGCTCGCTGACGAAACTACAGAGGCGGCGATGGAGACAGCATGAGGAGGCGACGGAGGCCACCGGCGAACGCCTCGTCGTCGGAGAAAACGAGAGGCAGCACCGCTCTCTTCTCGTCGCGCTCTCACTCAGAGAAACACAGAATGCGGCAGAAAGAAAAATGAGAACAGGCACCCGATAACCAGCGACGGTCCTTTTTTTGTTTTTTAAGGAACACTATGTATTCCATTACTCAAACAAGCTGGACAAATTGCCAGCAAGCAAGTCTTTTACATATTCTGGAAATAGTTCAAACCACACTTCCTGCTTTCCCCGTTCCATAGACGCACCCAGACTTGCAAGACAATGTGCAGCTTGATTACATACCCGAGGGATAACTTCTACATTACAAGTTTAAAAAGATATTTTCTTTAGAAGCTTTATTTCCCTAAACATCACACCTAGATCAGAGAAGTCATAATCATTTGATGTTACTACTTGCTTGAGCTCCCTCGCGTCGGTTTCGATGATGACTTTTTGGCAACCCATTCGGTCTGCTAACTGGACAGCATGCAGCATGGCTGCAGTTTCGGCATGAAGTGCGCCAGATACCATCTCCAGGTTGCCTGCACCGGCCACTAGAGGAACCCCTCGGTCATTTCTGATGGTAAAGCCCCATCCTCCAGACTGAGTGGCCTCTCTAAACACCCCATCTGTACTTATTTTCAGGAATTCAGGTTGGGGTGGAGACCAGGACTGTTGTCTTTACTGTTTATTGTGCTTCGATAATTGCCTTCGTTTTGTGAACTCCATCACATGGTTGTGGAAAGAGTACAGTATGTCATCTAAACTTCTGATTTGTTCTCGATTATTTGCTTTATTCCTCTCCTGCCACCAACTCCATAGCAGCACACACTTTCATGCTCACTTCTTCATCTAGTTTTAGAATTTCCTCAAACATTTGAAGGGAGTTTGGGCAGGCAATTAATTTGTTCCTCACCTCCTCCAGTTGCGCCCGTTGCCAGAATTACTTGACCATCTTACATTTGAGCAAACAGCGATCGTCGTCTTCATCAAATCTTAGGCAGACTGGACACCTTGTGTCAACCTCCATACCTCTTCCCTTCAATTTTAAACGGAGGGGAAGGCTATTATTTGCTAGTCGCCACAAGAAATGCAGCAACTTACCAGGTAAAGGTAGCTTCCATAAAATCTTCCATGGATAGTTGCAGCTTCCTTCACCATTCTTTGATGTGGAAGTCAGGCCATGAATTGATTCTCGGGCTTGGTTGTTCACCACTACTTGATAAGCTGACTTTACCGAAAAATTTTCTTTATTGTCAAAATGCCAAGCTATGAAATCTTCAACATCTTGAATTGGAATTTTTAGGATGCTTGAGCGTCCTCCTTGTCGAACGTTTGCTGAACCAGTTGAGAATCCGATGAACCAGTAATAGGGTTAATTAGCTCTGCCACTCTGGTTATAAGGTGATTACCTTGTTGAGCTTTCACTCTTCTAGTGATGCCTCTAGGGATCCAAGGATCAATCCACATGTTGATATTTCTTCCATTCCCCACACGCCATATGATTCCTTTTTTAAGTACTTTTGCTCCCTTTAATATGCTCCTCCAGCAGTATGACATCCCTCCTTTCGGTTCTGCATGCAGCACATTGCCATTGGGGAAATATTTGGCTGAGAGTACCTATGCACACAGGGATGAAGGATTTTGAAGAATTCTCCATGCTTGCCTTGCTAGCATAGCAAGGTTGAAGCTGTATAGGTCTCTAAATCCCAGGCCTCCATCCTTCTTTGGTTTGGTTAATCTCTCCCAATTCACCCAGTGTATTTTGTTTTCTTTATCCATTTGACTCCACCAATATCTCCCAATCATTGCACTTATGTCATCGCATAGAGATCTTGTTAGGTCGAAGCATGCCATTGCATACACTGGAATTGCTTGCGCTAGTGCTTTAATAAGTATTTCTTTGCCTGCCTTTGAATTTCTCCTTCCAACCTTGGATTCTTTTCCACACTTTCTCTTTTATGTATTCAAAGACCTTGGTTTTTGATTTCCCAATATAGACTGGTAGGCCTAAATACTTCCCCGACAAGCCCTCATGTAGTATATTTAGATACTCCCATCACTTCTTTCCTATCATCTTGCTTTGTATTCTTACTGAACAGCGTTGTTGACTTGTCTTTATTAATGACTTGACCAGAGCAGCCTTCATAAACACTCAGGATGCGCTCCACTTCTTTAGCATTCTCTGCATTTGCCTCTAGAAGAAGAAGTGAATCATCTGCAAATAAGAGATGGCTTACACTTGGTGCTGCATTGCAAATTCTAATTCCTCTTATCTTTCCATTCACTTCAGCATTATTAAGCATAGAAGAGAAGCCCTCAGCACAAAACAGAAAAAGGTATGGGGAGAGAGGATCACCTTGACGGAGACCTCGATGAGGAATAATTTCATCAATTATATCACCATTAACCTTGATCTGGTACTTAACTGTAGTTACACAGTTCATCACCAATTCCACCCATCTTCTGTTGAAGCCCATGCGCAACATTATATCATGCAAGAATTTCCAATCCACGCGGTCATAGGCTCTACTCATGTCTAGCTTGATTGCTGCATATCCTACCTTATCATTTCTTCTTCTCTGTAAAAAGTGGGTCAGTTCATATGCTAAAAGAATATTATCTGAGATCATTCGCCCAGGTACGAAGGCGCTTTGATTAGGAGAAATTATATTAGGGAGGATGTTTTTTAGCCTATTTGTGAGTACCTTGGAGACAATTTTGTAGACCACGTTACAGAAGCTGATCGGTCTCAAATCTTTGATTTTTCCTGGATTTGCCATTTTTGGGATTAGAACAATCATAGTAGTGTTCCATCCTTTGGGCATCTCTCCCCCTTTCAAAATATTTAGCACTTCTTTGGTCACTTGTTTACCCACCATACCCCAAAATCGCTTGAAAAAGATTACTGGCATACCGTCCGGTCCTGGGGCTTTTAAATCACCTATGTTGTCCAATGCTGTTTTAATTTTCTCCTCCGAGTATTCTGCACAGAGGAGCTCATTCATTTGCTCCGTGATTCTTGGATAGACTGATTGTAGTATTTCCTCATTGTTTGGATTAGCTGAAGTTGAGAAGATGCTAAAAAAATAATCTGCAATGTACTCTTTTAGTTGTTCTGTACCCTCTACCCAGCTTCCGTCCTCTTTTTCCAGCCTGCGGATGGTGTTCTTTGATGTTCACGATTAATGCATACTTGGCTGATGTCTCCTCTTCTGACTTCCTCTAGCTCCTTCTTTAGCTTCTTAATCATCATCTATTTGTGCTCCAGTCCTTTAGGTTCATGGCTATTGTTTGCAGCCCTGCATTACACCACTTCCATTTCTCATATTAGAGACGTTCCAAGCATTTGTTATTATGACTTCGCATTCCTCCTCTTCCAACCAGTTTGCTTCAAATCTAAAAGTGTTTACTCCTTCCCTGGTTCTGTCGCTGGACTTTGTGTTGTTGATCAAGATAATAACGGGTCTGTGGTCAGAGTGTCTAGGATCCCCATTTACTACCTGATATGAGGAGTATCGATCACACCATCCTCTAGATCCCACCGCTCGGTCCAACCTCTCTTTTATATACCATCTTACATCATGATTATTATTCCTCCATGTATATTTGTCCCCTGAATAGCCCAGATCACGAAGTCCACACTCTACTAAGGTCATCCTAAATTTCTCCATGGCAGCTTGGTTGCGAGGGGGCCCCCCTTCTTTTCATGTCCATACATGATCTCATTGAAGTTGCCTGCACAAATCCATGGAAGCTTCAACTGGTGGTTTAGGATGTGTAATAGCTTCCATGTTATGTATTTTTTATCTGCAGCCGGCTCTCCATAAATTCCTGTGAACCTCCATCTGTAGCCATCTTGCTCAGTGATCTCTATGTCTATATGATACCTTGAGAAGTTGTGTAGCTCTGCCTGAATATGTCTCTTCCAAAACATTGACAGTCCCCCACTTTTCCCATTACAGTCCTTCACCACCATATGTGACATACCTAACATCCATTTAAAACGATGCATCCTCTTCTCCTCAAGCTTTGTTTCTAATAGGAAGAGGATATTGGGGGTCCTCACGCTTTTGGAGGTCCAGAAGCCCTCGAACTGCCGGGCCATTCCCCAATCCCCGGCAGTTCTAGGTTATAATCTTCATCTTGTCTCACCGAGCTGTCCCCGCAGTCCAGCGTTTCCTTTAGTTTTGTTTTCTGCTTTTCCTTCAGCCTCCGCATCCATCTCCATCCTTGCTTTCTTCACTAGCTCTCCCTTTTCGTCTATTTCCATAGGTTCAGCAACTCTCTTCTTGAGACAACCTTTTGTTAGGATATTTTGCTGCTCACCTTTACGTCGTTCTAACTGCTTGAAGGTGCTCCTTTTGGTGTCTTTTAGTTGCTTATTGCTTGCCTCGACTTCCTTTCTCAGACTTTCAGTTTTTCCTTTGTTCTCTTGTGTGGTTTGCCTCTGCTCCTCTCTTGCCTCCAGAGATTTGATTGGGCTTGCATGGCCCTTTTCCTCCTTTGTGATTAGACTTGTGTCTAACAATTTCTCAGACTTATCAGAAGTCTTACCTCCTGTGAACAATACCTTTTTGCTCCCTTTGATTTTAGTTTCCTGCTCATGTGCTAATTTAAGGGGGCTAGTGACTTCTCTTTCTTCTCCACTTTTAAAACCATCCTCTCCTTCTTTATCTAATAAGCTCCTCCTCCAAGATGGGGCATCACTACCTTGTTTGCTTCCCATGCTGCCTGTGCTGTTGCTCCTCCAAAAACCACCACATTCGCTTGAGCTCCTGCTTTTGAATCCTCACCATAACTGTTTTTAATTATGATAGCTCACAGCCAAGAGCCAAATTGTTGAGCCCCGCCTTTTCTAGGTTTAGTGTGCAGCTTCTCTCTGTATGCCCAATTATTCCACAGCTATAGCAGAAGTCCGGGAGAAATTCATACTGAAATGAAACCACTCTCTCCCTTTTCTTCTTTTTGTTCTCCTCATCCTCTTCAATTTCTCCCTCCATCTTTTCTTCATCGGACTGGAGCTCATCCTCCTCATCGACCACAATGGTAACCCCTCTCATTAAGGGTTCCTTTATGTTTATTCGGACTTTAATCCTCATGTATTCTGCATTTGCCAGTCCATTATCATCAATGTCCACGTCCAGAAATTCTCCCACCTGGTCACCAATCAGTTCTCCAGTTTCTCTGTCCATCCTATCTAGGGGAATGCCATATGCCCTTATCCAGATTGGGATGGTACTAAATTCATATTCATCTATAGTTTTATTTGGAACAAGATTTTCCATCACTAACAGATCATTGTTGAATCTCCAAGGTCCTTCCTCAAGTGCCTTTCTTCTTCCTGCTTCCTCCTGGAAAGAAAAAAGGAAGCGATTCCTTCCAAGGTCCTGGCATTCTACTCCAGCGAGAGGGTACCAAACCCCTGCCAGAGTTCTTCCTAGATGTTCTGCCCTCGCCGGCTTGTCTGACAGAAGTTTCCCAACTGCCTGTATTCGTTTAGGAATCGGGGAACTCACCATTTTCTTGCCGATCCTGATTCCCTTCTGCTTTGCTTCTGAGAGCTGGAGGTTCTTCAACCATCCTTCCATTCCTTCGATTGACGCAGCCTTCTCTCCTCCCATCTTCAGCTCCAAGCCGAATTCGCACACCTGAGACCACCGCTTCTGCCCACCTAATCTGCCTGGCTCCCCCCCCCCACCTTGCCAGGGCTAGGGATTAAGAGTTTTATTGTCACGCGCCCTAGCACCATGTGACAGGTTTAGGTTGGATGGATTTGGGAAAGGATGGGAAGGATTCGGATGAAACAGCAAGAAATGGCTGGTTTGGGGATGAAGCTGGGAGCGAAGGAGTAGCTTTTGCTGTCACTCGCTCGGTCTCAGTGAGGGGAAGAAGCTCAGGATTTTGATTTCAGATCAGATCCAACTCCAGACAAGGGTGAAAACTTGCACGAACACAGAATCGAGGATTGAAATCAGGAACGAGTGCAAAATCACGGTGGAAATCTCCGGATTCGCAACTTGACGCTTACTGTTCGCCAGAAGCACCTAGAACCATCACACAGTGGGACAGACGTAGCTATTGGATATTTTGTGACGGTCCCGTTAACTTGAAGGAACAAATCGCAAAGAACATCTGACGTCCAGAAAAATCAACTGTAACGAATAAAAGAAGTCGACTATGAAATAGTGAAAGGGTTTTTTCTTTTTCTTTCTACTTTCTTCTATTTTTACTTTTTCGATACCCACAGGATCAACATCTAAGGGCTGGATATCTACCGTGTTCTCAGAAGAGAAAGAACTAGATAAATTTAATCTACTTTTTTTCTCTTAAAGATGGGGTTAGAAAATTGATCATGTTGCCAGGCACGAGAAATGTCTATTGGCCCTTGCCTAGTACTAGTTTCTCGTCTAGTTCAGTATCTCATCCACCTAAACCGTCAATACTCAAAAAACTAGATAATATATTATAAATTAACCCCACACTTCAATACAACAGGGATGCGACTGGACGACGACCACTCATCCGATAGATTTATCTGATGACCAGTCCATTCTCACTAACGCCGGCGCCTCCACTTCCACCTCCTCCTTTCTCGCGGCTGTATCACCGCCTCTCCATTGTCGCCTCACCGCCTTCTCCATTACCACCTCAGCAAGATCTGGCTGGCCACCGCCGCCGTCAATGACAAGTTGGGGCTCCAGTCTTGTGATCAGACACCCCCTCTAAGCCTAGGGGGCTGGGTATTAACCGTCTGGCTATCGTTTAGCACCCAGGAGCTCGCCGTCGTCGCCATTGAGCTCGTTGTTGTCACCAGTCGCTCGTGAGCCTCTCCCTTCTTCTTCTTCCTCCCTCCTGATGAGGACATGACACCTGTGGATATACCCGCTGCCACCTCTACTTCCACTACTTCAACTACATCCACTGCTCAAACCATAAAGAATAAAAGGAGGTCTGTCAAGATCATCAAGAACATGCGAGGATTTAAGTTCAAACTCTCAAGAAGAGGAGGGAATGAAGTTCATGTGGCTATGACTATGTCCCACATAAATTGGTACTGTACAAGAAGTCTTCCCATGTTACTTTTGGTCCCAGAAGAGCTAGAGATAGAGTCCCACAAGATCTGGACTCTGATTCAGATTGCTGAGACAACCCTGACTTCAAATGTCTTTATCTTGAGCATACGAACTTAGATTTGGGTGATCTTGGACTCTTTGAAAAGTTTATCCCGTACTCTTTCCAACCTGTCCAGGCTTACCTTCAAATTCCTCACGAGCATGACACAATTACCAAAACCTCTCGGGATTGTCTCTGTAACAGAACACATCTTTTCTTTATATACTCCCTAGGATTCTCCCTTTAGTTTTTGGGGTTTCATTGAGTTGTTTAAACTACTGCTATATTCTCGCATCTACAAGTCGTGTAGGACTGCTGCCGTGTTTAGATTGCCAGTGGAATCCCAATACATTTTCTTCTATCTCTTGTGCCAATTTAATACTCGCAATTTATATTGCAATTTATCATAGTTCTTGCTGGTTCTTCATTTGCTTGCAGGAACTCGAACTTCGTTGTTCAGGTTGATCATGCCTACGGTAAAGTCAATAACCATCGAAGATTGGTTTAACGATTGCTAAGGCGTATCATCGCGTACGGTATAGTCGGATCATCAAGATCAAACTCCACCAAACCGTTAACTACCTTCGTCTCACCGAATGATCGGGCCACCGACTCATCACCTCCCCTTCTTCATCTTCCTCCTCCACTCCTCCCCTTTTTTCCTCCTCACGACGGATCACGCGATAAGTCTAATGTGTGACCAGTTGTGTGTTAGATTTCCTAATACAACAATGCTAGTTAACGTTGAGTAAGAGTAAGAACTTGCACACTCAAAGTACAAAAGTTCACATTGGACATGTAAAATCAGCACACACAAATCTATTCACTAGTCCACAGAAATGTATAATGGTACCGTGTTAATTAAACTAGCTCTCCTCAATTTACCCCTCTGCTTGATCTCAACTAAGGGCCCGTTCGGACCTCCTCCCGCTTCACGAAATCCGGAGCTCCAGCTCTCGCGCGCGCGCACCAGCTTCCCATCGGATCTCAAGTCCGTTCGGGACGGCAGGTGCAGCTCCTCCCCCGCTACATGGGCTGGCAGCCCAGCGGTGAGGAGGGCTAGCCTGTTCAGTGCAGATCGGGCCAGGGAAAAGGAGCCCATTTTAGAGGAGAGGACTGGACGGGCTGAAAGGAGTAGGCTGGGCTGCAGGTGGCCTGGGCTGCGTGCAGATTGGAAGGGAAATTTTATTTATTTGGCTCCGATTTTGGCTATACAGAGAGAAATTAAGAAATTTGATTGAAAGTCAAGTTCAGTCTCTCGCCATACCTTGAGATGATTGGAAGAGAAATTTTATTTTTTTGCTCAGAATTTACCTGTACATAGAGATATTTTTTCAGTACAAGTGATAAAGGTATAGAACATTTGAAATTTGTACGCAAAGAATAATTTTTCGAATACGAACGAGTTAAAATCTGGAAGACCAACAAGGTTTGACACATGTCATACAACAAAAGCATCGGACTTCTGCATATGTTTGCAAATCAAAATGGGCACACATCTGTAAACACATGACCAAGACATCACCAAGCAAGAGCAATGGCAGTAGCTAGTTCATTCCTAAACCTATCCATGTTAGGAGCACTTGCCTCTGAAGTTGAAGCATCCGATGCACTTGGAGGAATAACATACTTCTTGTATCTTTCTGGAATTGTTGGAACATAATCCGGATCCCTCTCACACTGAACAAAGTGGATATCATCTTTGTCATGGAGGCGAACATAGTTGTGAAGTGTCATAGTAGCCGCAACAATCATCTTCTGTGTTTCAATCGAGTAGTTTGGCATCTTGAGCAGAATTTGCCATTTCATTTTCAAAACTCCAAAGGCTCTCTCTATGCGATTGCGCTTGGAGGAGTGGATCTTGTTGAACTTCTTCGTAGGACTATTTGGGGCTGCACCTCTCTGAAAGTCAGGGACGTGATACCATTCTCCTTTGTATGGTGCTAGATATCCAACTCTATTAGGATAGCTAGCATCTACAAGGTAATACTTGCCTACAGAAAACAACAACAAATATACATGTCACTTGGAGGATAGATGACATAAGTTGCTATAACAAGAAATGCTCACCCTTTGGAGGATGGGGGAAGGTGGCCTTGTCCTTCTCAATTGCATGGAATAGCACACTTGTATCATGCATAGAACTAGGTTGTCCAATTGAGGCATAAGTGAAGTGCATATCAAAGTCACATACTGCCATCACATTCTGAGTTGTTGCTCCTGTTCTTCCTATGTACCTCACTTTCGGAGGCCCTTCAGGAATAGAAGCCCTAATATGAGTGCCATCTATTGCACCAATGCAATCTTTGAGATGAGGATAAGCCCTTCTATCTTTCCTAATCCTATCATGCACATTGCGGAAATTTGGGTCTTGAGGCTTAAGGTAGTGAGATGCCATCTTTACCACACATAGTAGAGCCTCATGGAATTTACGGTGGATTGTATCCGCTGCATGTTTGAAGCGGTTTGGGTTCTTCTATTTGATTCACAACCGCCCAAGGTCCACAAGAACATAGCAAGAGCCTCATAAGTGCTAACAAAGCATGTTTCTTTGAGGCCATACTTAAGCACCAACAAGTCATGTACATCAAAGAACACACTTGTAGTCATTCTCAACATTGTGTACGTCTCTCCGGGTGTGCCAATAGTTTCTTGCCACCATCCAAATCCACTCAAAATAGATGTCTTAGGCTCAGCTTTCATCACCCAACTTTCACAATACTTCCCAACTATGGATGCCGCAACTGAACAAAGCATCACTGTCTCATGCTGATGGTGCAAAACCATCATTTTCTTCCTTTCATAACTAGTGTCATCATCACTGTCACTATCCGATGACATCTGCCCATAGACATTATTCCACAATGTGAAACATAAAGATTATTCCACAATGCGAAACATAAAGATTATTCTACAATGCTCAACGTAAACATTATTCTACAATGCTCAACATAAGACATAAAATGGAACAATAGTTTTGATACCATAGCACATAAGCAACCATCACACATACATAATATGAAACCAACTACTTCCCATACTTCATGTCAAACTTCCTGCGCAGCCAACCCTTTTGAGACTCAACACTCATGTGAAGAAACATCTCCCTTTGCGCCTTCTTCACGAACAGCTCAGTAGCAATGAAGTGCTCATCACTACCTTCTATTGCGCCAATAGCAAACACTTCATCCATGACAGAGGGGACGGAGGTGGTGTCATCTTGCTTTAGAAAAGACTAAAATGATGCATGCGAAGACTCAGCAATGGAACCAATCTTTGTAATCTGCTCCTGCATCACCTGTGCAGTCTTTGGTTTCTTCTTCTTCTCCGGAATGATGACTCCAAGCCTCACTTTAGATGCACTACGAGTAGCCTGAAATGCATGCTCTTCGGTATCATCCAACAAATCAAGATCTTCGATTTCATCAACATTCAACGTGGCTTTCAATGCCGCAGTAGAGGGGGGACGCATGCCAGATCCGGGATTCCAATGATCAGTACCATCACTTGTGATATCTTCAAACATGATGCGCAAATTTCTTCATTGCGAAGTCCTTTGTTCTTGAACTTGCCACAACATTTGATGTCCTGAAATACAACAAAGCAAACATTAGTAGTAAATAAGTGGTATGGATACATATACGAGAAACATAATAATGAGAACTCATAATTTTTGCCTTTTTTTCACCACTCATCATCCTGTTTCACAGTGTTGTTCTCAAAGTCCCATCCCCCTCCAGTCTCCCGCAACCTGAGTTTCTTGAATATGTTGTAATCCATTTTTAGCTTGTCTCATTTGTTTTTCAATTGGGCATGCTTGTATTCGAGACCGGTTAGCATCTTGAATTCCTTTCCCACCTCCTCATATGCATTTGGCGTCAAATAAGTGTTTGGCCTATTTCCAGCCCGCACTTGCTTCACGAACAACTCGGTGATAATCCTAGTATTTTCATCGGTCCATTCGGCGGCCATTCTTGACACTTCTCTGAGAAAATCCATGTCACTTTGGTGCTCATATGTACTAGCAAAATGTCGTATATCTTAACACATACATAGCCCAAATCATGTCATATATCTTAACACATATATAGCAAAATCACACAAATGCACACATCACTATGCCACATCCACACATATCACACAAATGCACACATATCAAATCCACACATCACTATAGCCTCTGTTTTGCTAATCCATCATGCACAAATCCACACTTCGGGATTCACATACAAATGCACAAGCAAGCACCATATGCACACATAGCAGTGGAAGAAATGGAAGGAGTGGGGGGGAGCTCACCTTCGGGTTCGTGGAGTGGCAGCCGGAGGCGTGGTCGCTGCTGGGTTCCGACGATAGGAGAGGCTGGGTTCCGGTGAGAGAACAGGGAGTTGGCGTCGGCGTGCTTAGAGGAGAGGACTGGAGGCGGCAGTGTCGGGCCTCGGCTTCGTGCTTGGACGAGAGGACTAGATGCAGCAGTCCCGGGCCGGCGCGGTGGCGGCTGGCCGTCGGCGTGCTCGCGCCCGAGAGGACTAGAGGCGCCAGGGTCGCGCCTGAGAGGAGGGAGAGGAGGCGGGGTGGCGGCTGTGCTCCGGCGCGGCTCCGGCGGGTGGGTGGCGTGACGGACGGGCGGAGCCGGGGTGTGGCGGCGGTGCGCTCTAGGGTTGGGCGGGTCGGGATTTGAGGCCTCCAGCCGGCCGTGCGAAGATTTGAGGCCAGTGGCAGCCGGGCATAATTTCCATCCAAACGAACCGGTCATTTTTCACTTAGCGGTGGCAGTCCCATGTAATTTCCGTTTTCGTGGAGCTCATGGCGCTGGTATTACCCAGCTTCTCCAAATCCTGCATTTTGCGCAGCGGCCCATGTTGGCTTCGGAGAGCTGGCTCCTTGGAGCTAAGCCGTTCGGCCTGGCGCCGCGCGCGGAGCCCGCGGAGCGCGGAGCCGGAGGACATCCGAACGGGCCCTAACTGCCAACTCCATGTGGTGATCGCCGACATCGCATCTATTTCTGGCGTGCTTCTTATGGGGGCTGTTGGCTGCTTCTGTATCTGGAAGAACACAGCAAAGAGGAGGAAGCATCAGTTTGAAACGGCACCAAACATTTGGGAGGGCATGCTACTGTTCAGGGACAGGAAGAAAGACCAACATGCAAAACATCATAGGAATGGATCACTAAATTTTGAATTTCCTAAAAAAATGATCAACTTGCATAAATAATAATAATTAACATACACATCAATATGACAATATATTAAGCTAACATCTTGACGTAATCATGTAAAAAACTAAACCATGAATCCTGGTGAACTATAGTCATTATAATAGTATCTGATTTCTGATTTGCAATAAGAACTTACATGATTTACAAGTCATTCTCAAATTGATTTACATGATTTACTATTATACTATCACATGCAGCCACACCTGTAAACTACATTTGAGCAAAACCATAATCATCTCTAGAATAGGTATAACATGATCAAACAGCATATCTAAACCCTAACATGCTCAAGTAATTAAATAGGATATAACACCATATCTAAACCCTAACAGTAGCAACAAAAGCTTCATAAAAAAATCAATCATGCTCAACATAGCCTCTAAATATATATATATATGCCATCTAGGCACGTAAGCAGTGGCTAAAACATGCCCAAACCATATTCTAATCATGCTAGTAATACAAGAAAAATAAATTAAATTCAAAAATATGGGCACAGGAAAAAAAAAGAACAAAAGTATAGGCATGTGAACAGCTATACCTCCTCGGCGGCAGCGGGTGCGGATGGCGGCTGAGGGCTCCTCGGTGGCTGCAGATGTAGATGGTGGCGGGCTCCTCCTCCTTGGCGGTGACGGCTGCGAATGACGACAACAGCAGCTCCTCTTTCTCCTCTGTGGATGGCGGCGGGCTCGGGCTCATGCGGCGGCTTCCTATATGAACGGCGGCGGGGCTCGGGCAAGGACAGCAAGCTCAGGCTCCTCCACCTCTGCTGACGGTGGCTAGCACGGCGAGGATGGCAGCGGGCGACGGGCTCAGGCTTCTCCTCCTCGACGACGACAGTTACAGCGGCGGCTCCTCCTCCTCCTCCTCTATGGAAGGCGGCGGGCTCGGGCGATGACGGTGGCTACTCCTCCACTGCAGATGCCTGTGGGCTCGGGCCAGGGTGGCGGCTCCTCCAGTGAGAACGTTGTGGCGGCGGCGAGATACAAATGGAAGTTAGTGAAATTAGGGCACGGTGGAGGGAGGAACTATATAGCTAGGGTTAGGATATTATCTAGTTGGTTCTAACTAATGAGCCGACTGGGATAATTAATTATTTCAGTCGGTCGCCCCTGTGAGTTTGCATGTTATCCCATCAGTTTATTTTTAGGCAGTCGGCTCAACTGGCAAAACCAGCTCAGGTTGTCATTGTTGTTTTCGATTTTCTGAAATCGGCTGAGAGGAGGGGTCCAGAATAGACATTTCTGTAGTAGTGGTATCTACGAATGTTAGGGTGTAACCCCAGTCGTTGCCTATCGGGTGTGGCACATAGGTGGGGCCACACCATCGCTTGTTTCCACTGCAGACTTATAGCCAATGGGCTACAGGTATAAGAGCTCAATCTCGACGGTCTATTATATATCAGATTTTTGATATGTACGTGTATGACAATGATAATCAAGCTAATTTGTGTGTACTGGCTGCTGGTCATGGACCAGTACAAGAAAACACAAGGGTCATTTGGTCCTTAAAATCGGGTATGCCATAGAAAGGAGGGAGAGTGTCCTTGTGCTTCAATTGCTGCAAACAAGGAGACCGATGGAACAAGGAATCAGCCAATTGAGGGGCAGCCTTTTGCTATCTATATGTTGTTATCTCTTCTCAAATCTTCACGCAATTAATTTTCCTGTCCGTAGATAATGTATTTTGCTAACACTACTACGCAAACCATCATCGTAGACAACAATCGTCAAAGACAGTTTTCTGATGATGGCCTCATCGACCAACTCTAGCTCCACCATTACCACCCGATTCTATTGTTGACAATGGCTCGAGATTTTCTTCTTCCTCCTTCTCTTCAATTCTCCTTCCGTGCCCACTCCTTGATGTCATGGCAGCAGCACCCGCAGGAGGCGGCTTGGGGAAGTGCCCACGTGATCTTATTATTCCTCCTTCTCTTCATTGGATGTGGTAATGTCACATTCATGGGCGATGGGCAAGGGGACCCCTGTGTTACCCTAATCATGCGAGAAAAAAATGATTGAACATCAAAGAAAAATTTGCCACTACACATATCTGAGAGCACAGGAAGGACAGGGAGGCGTTGGTGCGAGCAGTTTCACCCACTTGTTGAGGAGCTTGGTGAAGAACCGCTCAATTTGGAGCATGGTGACATTGTCATGGTAGTCGGGCCACACGAGGATGATGTCCAACAGGAATATCGTAAGACACCACCCTCGCCATGCACCCATGACCACGGCACTTTCGGGGCCTTCCCAGCCAGAGCTCCTCCTATGGCCCTAGCCACTAGTGAAGTTGCCATATCCATGGACGTTGAAACCTTCGCCACAACTGAAGCCTCCTCCTTCATCGCCACCATCAGCGTCGCCCTAGACAAAGGATCCATTGGGATCGGTGCGCTTGTCATCACCCTCGGAGATGGCAGGCATGAGAAGGAAGGAGGTGCGAGAATGAGGACAGGGCGAGGATCTGGATCGAAGGGCGATGAGGAGGCGGGAGCAGGATGGGGATTGGGAGGAAGAGGGAGCTAGGAGAGGGAGGTGGCTGATGGCAGGCCAGAAGGATGGGGGCATTGTGTATATATGAAACTTTAATGGTCCTATGTGGGCCAGGGCACATCAAAGACGTGGTTTTTTTAAAAACCCATTTGTGATGTGTATTTTTATTACAAAAATCCATATGTAATAAGCCTTATTACAAGCAATTTTTGTCATTCGTCTTATGCTTTGGATGACTGTTTTGTAGTGTAACAACATATTGTTATATCATGTATAAGGAAAAAAATAACTTGATTGGCGAGTCTCTATATATGTCTGGTTTAATTATATATTTATTTGGAGACATTCTATAAACAGATGTATTGCATTGGTCAGAAGTTACAAGCCGTATACACCATGATTATTCGTACGTCCATATGTAATACATCATTGACATTTATGTTTGGTGATTTGGACACTTGTGTTTCACTAGTCACTAGGAATAAGCACATCCACTACAGGTTTTTCTTTTCTACCACATATGAGTTTAACCATTTCGACCTCTCTGTGTATGAAAAGAGAGAAGATTATGTGTGCTCTCTAGGCACCATTAAAGCTTTATTATTTTTTTAGCGATAGAGCCTTGGTAGGTGATACTTGATACGCATAAAAAAGAAATTAAAATCTCCATATATTCCTAAAAGGCAAGAACAGAAAGTGTGGGCAGGAAATAGAAAGTATCATTAGAGCGATTCACACCATCGCACAACTTATAGAAATGTGGAATTTGGAATCAATTACTTAACAAATTGAGATTATTGATCCAGCCATCAGAGATTCGGAGTTCCTATACATTCCAAACATTTCTTTTCCAATCTTGCTCGACACCATATACACCACGTTCATTTGTTTGTTCCATCTCTAGAAACACAAGAAGGAATGTTTTGTCAGGGAGATATGAAGATCAAGCTTGGGCCAGGGCCACTGGCTAATATGGCCCTAGCCATTGGACTTGCAGTCCTAGCTCTCACATCCATCACACCTCAAGGTTGCGATGCTGCAGGGACAGTGGTGAGAAGCATCTACGTCAACAACAAGGGGCGCGCTGATTTCAAGTCCATCCAACAAGCCATCGACTCAGTCCCTTTAGGCAACAATCAGTGGATCAGGGTTCACGTCGCCGCCGGCGTCTACAAGTAACGCGTGCATCTCTCATCCCTTGCATTGTGTACGTAGTCCCCCTGTGATGAAGCTGATTAATTTTGTGTTGTTTTTCATTGTGATGGATGATGCATCAAGTGAGAAGGTGAACATACCTTGGAACAAAAGCTTCATCCTGCTGGAAGGCGAGGGGAGGGAGCAGACGTCGATCGAGTGGGCCGACCACGCCGGCGGGTCCTCCGGCACCGCCAGCTCGCCGACATTCGCCTCGTATTCCACCGACTTCATGGCCCGCGACATCACCTTCAAGGTCAGCCGGCCTCTCTGCCACTGCCACGACTTGTTGCTCACCCTCGATCACTGCATGCATGCACGGAGCTTCTAGCCTCTTGACGCACGTTATTGCCGTGACAGAACACGTACGACGGGGTGAGGAACATGGCGCCGGCTGTGGCCGCTCTGGTGGCCGGAGACCGGTCGTCGTTCTACGGCTGCGGCTTCGTCAGCGTCCAGGACACGCTGAGCGATCTGATGGGCAGGCACTACTACGAGAAGTGCTACATCGAGGGCGCCATGGACTTCATCTTCGGCAACGGCCAGTCCATCTTTCAGGTCCCAAATTTTATTACCGTGCATGCACCAAATACAAGTACAGGTGTGTCGGTATGTTGTGGTGGATGACGGATTTGAGTGCGTGCATGCACAGGGGTGCGAGGTGTCGACGGGGAGGACGCCGGTGGCGCCGGGGTTCATCACGGCGCAGGGGCGTGACAACGAGGCGGACGAGAGCGGGTTCGTGTTCAAGGGGTGCACGGTGAGCGGCGTCACGCCGGCGTACCTGGGGCGCGCGTGGCGGGGCTACGCCCGGGTCATCTTCTACCAGACGGACATGTCCGGCGTCGTCGTCAGCCAGGGCTGGGACGCCTGGAACTACAAGGGCAAAGAGTGAGTAGTCTTTTACTACTACTAGTACCACATGGTCTTAATTAGCTAATCGATCGTGTGATTAGTTAACAGCGTGAACTGTTGCGTATTTTTCTTAGCTGATTTGGTTTATTTCCCAGGGGCACGCTGATGATGGTGGAGTCGGGGTGCACGGGGCAGGGGTCCAACACGACGGGGCGGGTTCGGTGGACCAAGGCGCTGAACGCCGAGGAGCTCGCCAAGTTCGTCGACCTGTCATACGTCTCCGGCGACGGCTGGCTCGCCGCGCAGCCACGCTAGTCTGGCCGGCAGGCTAGGATTTGAAGATGGAGATTACACGCAGGTTTTATATGCACGTATGCTGTACGGTTGGTCTGCCATGCAAAAATGATCGATATGTGTCCGGACCAGGTGTCTAGGATGCATGTGTACCCAAAGTTGCTGCACTCTGCATGTATGGAGCTGATAAATAAAAATGTTTTCTTCGTGGAATTGATTGCCTTTCTTTCAGCTTGGAGGGGTGAAGGAGAAGACGGGTGAAAAATAATCTAGGTTTCCAATTCGAGTTTCGGTAATCGATATCATTGGGGGATGGTACACTAGTTCAATGTGTGAGGCTAATTACTCTGCGGACGCATCCTCACCGGACGACGACCGTGGCGGCACGACATTGCCAGTTTGCCAGCACTTTACTAGATATATCACACCAGAATATCACAGTGTAGCCCCACAGTAGGATTAAACTAGTTATTTTCTTCCCGCTGCTGCTCTATGATTGTAATAGTCGTGTGACTAAGTATTTTGTTTAAAGTCATCTGGCTTCTATCAACAAGATTATATTATAATAAATTTGACAAAGTAATATTATCATTTCAACCGTGTTCATCAGCTTGATCCTAGACTGATGATGATACGTAGAAGGGTTTAAAAATTGAGTCCGGACTCTCACAACAAATTATTCAGAAAATAAAACAAACTAAAGGTATTGGTTAAGACAACCAGCATATCAAGTCCTATAAAATTAAAACAAAGCAAAATAATGGTCATCATGACATTAATAAAAGGAACAAGGGAACTTAGCAAATTGGGGAGAAGGGATCCTCCCCCCAAAGCTTAGTCTCTTTTCATCTTTGGATCTCCGTCATGATGGTGAAATAATCTGAATAGCTCTTTTTTCTTCTCAAATCTTTCCTACAAAAGATTAGTTCTTACATAGACAATATAAAGCAACTATTCATGCTATTAAATACCAAGGCAAAACTCAATTAATGCTTTGCAAATAAAGCTAAGTCTCTAATATAAGGTACCCATGCAAACAAAAGAGATAATAATATTTCTAGAGGCCATAAAAGAATTAAGATAGTCCTAAAAGTAGGACAGAAGCTAATAAAAAGCTAAATAGAGGCTATATTAGTAAAATAGAAGCATGAAAAATTTATACTCGAGAATAAAAATGCAAGACAAGGCATCACGCAAAATTGGATAGGCAGCGGAGGAGCCACGACTCTGTGCGGTACGTGGCCGTTGTAAGGGGCAACACGGCAGTCTGCCATGTGGGCCCCGTGGGTCCCTGCTGGCCACCAAATGTTTACAGTAGCCTCCTGACCTTCCTTGGATCATGAATATAATTTTTCTAGAATTTTTTAATAGTATTGATCAATATTAAAATAACAGAGGGACAACAGGACCAATTCAAACAATAAATATGCAATCATAAGCAATATAACTTGATATTATTTATTAGAGAAAAGATAACTAAGACTCAAAACAGAAGGGAAAAAAAGACTAAAACTTTCGGGTTGCCTACTGGAGAGCGCTTTAGTTTAAGTCAATAGCTTGACTTTGTTACCTTGAGGTAAATTAACCTTTTAATTTCTTGAGCATTGGAGCTAAGGCTCCAACTCCATAATCTTTACCTCAATATCTTCTTTTCCCTCCTTGGGAAATGCATGACAAACTTGCATAGAGGAAGATTAAATTTGATGTTGCCTTCCATCATGTTGATCAAAGAACATACAATTCTCAAGGCATGTCTTCCCAAAATAATAGATGTGATATTATCTTCAATAATGTCAAGCACAATAACATCAATTGGAACCTGACATTCATTAGTATCAACAATAACATTCTGAATCATACCTACGGCCCTTTTAATTGAAGAATCTACAAGTTGGAGCCTGACATTACAAGAAATGATGCATAGCCAAGGCAAGTCGTTCTCACTACAAATATGCTTCAGCGTGTCCCAGGTTTTGTACGGTTCACTCATCCTGGCCTCCCCATATACACAAGTTAGCCTCCACGAACCATCCCCAGTACCATCACCACAGCATCAATGTGATACTGTGAGAAATGGAAAACCTCCACATCTAAATCGTTCTTCCAGAAAATTCCTTCGCGAGTTCACGAAGCTCCCAAACTATCGCGGCATTCCCAATTTCGCAATGGTTCCAACATAGCGCACTCACTGCTCCCAGCGGTGCTCCTCGAAGGAGCCCACCGATCCTGAGTGTAAACTAGAGTTGGACCTGTTCTCTCACTCTTTGGCCGCCTCTCATCTTAGGTTTAGTGCGTGTGCTTTGTGGTGAAGGAGGGATAGGAGGAGGTGTGCTTCCCTGAACATCAAACTGATTGACAAGATTTTCCACCGCCTCAGTGGGAGTCGGGAGGGACAACTGCTCCTTATGCTTCTGCATGCTAGTGCCATCCTCCGTAGCCAAACGCTTGCAAGCTGAAGACATTGGCTTGTTGGATAGGGGTGCTCCCTTCGGCTTCAAAGGACTCAATGCGGTATCACATGCTTCCGACGAACCCCTCTCGTAGTCATCCTCTGAACCTTGTTGTTCACCAAACCTACCCCGTCCTGCCAATGGGTGACGGCCGTTGCGCCACAAGCCGCCCCACGGCCCGGCCCTGCTTGAGTTGCCGCGCCAGATCTGATCAGCGACCAAAAACGATCCAAACACGAAGTCATTCTCGGGATGTTCGCCCGACCCGCATTCTTTGTGAGCATGGCCAATGATGCCAATAATAAGTAGCATAGAAGCAGGGTAGTTTCCCAATGCCCCATGCAGAAGAGTTGTATTACAAATCGTCTCCAATTGCCCGGAAGTGTGCATCGCGGGCGAGCCCCCAAGCGTACTTCATGCTAGAGAAGAAGGCCGTCTAGCTGTAAGGCTTGGCTGTGTGCACACAAGCCAACACGAACCACTTGGTGCCTGCCTTAAGCTCCTCCTCTTCATCATCAAAGTTGATGTCATCAAAGTCCTCTTCCTTCAAATCCAGCCGCTCCAACAAATTGTTAAGATCAGCCGGCAACTTTCCCCTAGAGCCGCTTGCTTGGTCGCTGAAGTTGCATCCTCCATGGACTCTATATCGATCTAGGGTTTGTCGAAGCCAGTCGGGAAACGTTGCCGCTCCTACCAAGGCCGGGTAGCAGAACTAGCCTGCCCCATTATCAGCCAGAATGAGAGACATGCGATAGAAACCCAATCAGAAAGGGTGAAGGAGACTCACGGCGGAGGAATCTGGCAAGAGTAGAAACCCTAGATGACTAGGTCACATGGAGATTATTGTTTAGAAAATAGGACTTAGAGGTGAGCTTCTCGTTGATCTCTCTCGGAGATGCATGTGCAAGGCCCAAGGAGGTTTTGAAGGTTTAGGGTCCACCTGACCGGAGCAGAGAAAAACTATCCTGAGTTTGAGCAAAGACTTCTGTAAAATACTGCAACGAGAAGTAGGAGACCGCGAGTCTCTTGAGACCTCAAGAAAAGATCATGCCTCCCTTGCGGTTTGCAAGTCTTGTTTTTCACATTCCGCACTTGGATTTTGTTAGTGATAGGACTTCGACCTAAGTTGCAAAATTCTACCGTATTTTGATTGGACCTCTCTTTACAAAATCCTAGTTATTTGTTTTGGAAAACGTTACGCTGGCACGCTTGGATACCTTGGTCGGTCGGTCCTTTCAAACGGGAAATGGTTAGTGATGTGCATAGGAACTTATTAGGAAGGAGCCTAATATCAAACACTAATGGTAAGAAAATGGGTATCATTATACGAAAGCCATGACGGAGAATGATCAATCAGCTAGAGCCCGAAGCAGCAAAGACATGCAAATTTATTACCAAAAATGATACTATCGAAGAAAGAAAGAAAGAACTCGGTGAAGTTTCATCACAAACATTACAACACTCCCCAGCTCAGACACCTCAACGCTGAACTAAACCTGACTGCCACTTCATTGTTGAGAGAAACTGATGGTAACGTGAAACAATTATCAAAGTATCCTTTCCAATATCTGGTGCCCTAATGCTTCATGGTTGGACAAAAATCAGAAACAGGGGACTTGAATTTGCAACTTACATAAGACATACAACCAATGCTCATTTGTAACGTTCTTGTCTCTCCTAGTTTGACCAACATCCACAACTTTGATTTGTATGCAGTTATGCTCGACTTTATGGAGTGTACACACAGGTGGAAGACCTAGGTAAAATATAATGTCGTGCTCAAAGAATAATTCAATCTCACTTGGTGTAGAGGACATCCTCCCACGGGTGACGGTAGAGTGGTTGCTTGAGCCTCTTCTGGTCAAAGGTGTGCCTGTGAATCCAAGTAGCAGATTTGAATAGTTACGAAATATGTAACTCGCAACAACAAAATCAATGTAGCTATAACATCTAATCTAAATGTTGGTGGCAACAGCACGAACAAACAAAAATGAGATATTAGAAGAACAAGACTCACCCAATCAGGCCAATTGAACGTGCAAGCACAAAGAGTCCATTAAGATAGCCAATCTCAACAATCTCATCGATCTCTTGCTTGCTGAACATTCCACTCCCAGAAAGAAGATCCAAGAAAAGCGAGCGATCGCACCATCGACATTCATAACCAAATTGTTCGCTTTGACAAGGTGTAGGTCTCAACCTGAACAGCATATTCCATGTACTTGACTGAAGGGAAGTGTGTGTGAGCATATTTCTGTAGAAGCTGCACTCTCTTGTCCCTGTTGTCTCTGCTCTTGATCCTAGTTAAGACGGTCATGTGAAATTTGAGAAAAGTCAAACATCATAACTCGTTCAATTAATCTTCACATGAAAGCAATGAACTTCTATTCCATAAATCCATTTTCAGGTGCAAGATATTATGATGTCAAGGATAAGTTATACCTGTGACCAATCCCAGGGACACGGATTCCCTTCTTTTTCATGCCCTCAACAAACTCATAAGGCGTAAGACCCTACCAGCAGTTGGTGCAGATTTATTAGAGCGATTAAGAAACATATGAAACATGGAGCTGGCCAAAACAAAGGGATAGGATATAAGTTGGCTCACCCTATCATATGCATCTTTGAAGTACCGAGCAGCATCATCAATTGCACCACCAAATCGGGGGCCAATTGTCAATAATCCTGTGATATTGCAACCATAAATATTGGTAACCTATGTTGTTGTGTACATAACGGTAAAAGTTCGCATGTATATCAATCAAGCTCACCAGATACCAAGCTGGAAACAAGGTCCTTTCCAGCCCTAGCGGTAACTATAGAATTGTGAGCACCGGATACACAAGGACCATGATCAGCACAAAGCATGATGCATATCTGTCAGACACATGAAACCCTTTTGGGATCAAATGAACTCTAGATGTATAGAGAAAGAACATTTTCAAAATCATCACAGCCTACTAGAGCTTGAATGTCTGTAGAGCAGATAGATTATCCCTGCTATATTTTCGCAGAAATTACCTCAATAAATTGAGTGCAATAACGAGGAAGGCTGCGCTTGAACCACAAAAGAGAAATAACATCGCCAACTCCATAGCCCCGTTCAATAATTGTAGACATGGGCACACCAGCATAGCAAGGTTCCTCACCTGCATCACACATGCATCTGTATTACTTTTTGGAAGGATAGTACGATAAAGGTCAATTATAGAGCATATATGATATAACATGCTTCCACCAATCTAACCTCTGTCATCAGAGATAGTGGAGATAATGTGTGTGGGAGCCCGGACCTTCCCACTTTTAATTGCAGTTTTAAGATCCTCAGGGATGGGAGGAGGTGTGATCTCAGGCACAGGAGGAATATTTCCTTCCTCAACCTGCCAAATATATTTAAGCCCAAGCTTTGATTCCCGCAATACACATTCTCCAAACATTACACTTGGAAAAGACATCCATCATGATGTGTAAAAATATTATCACCATACCAGTTTCTCAAATGTCTCCTTAATCACACTCTCTAGAGCTTCAAATGAAGTAGGGACAACTGCCCCGGCATCCCTTAGTGCCTGATTCTTAGCTTGTGCTGATTCCAACTCACCGCCGCTCTTCGCACCCTGTTATGCCAATTAATTAATATATCAGATCTTTGCATACTATATATACTGTTCAGCTCACAGAAAACTCGAGGAAAAAATAACACCAATGGTTGTTTGAAACTTACAGCATGGCCAAACTGTACTTCAGATTTGAATAGACGTGCACATGTCCCACTAACCCATGCAACAACAGGTTTCTGAACCTTTCCTTGTTTCAAGGCTTCAACGAGTGAATACTCGTCTTGTCCTCCAAGCTCCCCAAGAACAACCATCATTTTAACCTAAAGCCAATAAATGTGGCATACAATGAGACATTGTCGATACAACAGTGCTCCAGACTTGGGTTGCAAGTAATATGAAAGCATACTTGTGTGCCAAACAACCTGTATGTTCTAAAATTTTATATGGCCGAGTGGGTGCAAAGACAATATTTATAGAACAAGATTATGGTAAAGGAGTCGCCTAATAAAATTATAAAGCAAAAAAGCATGTAATTAAGGAACATGTTACAACAACGTCTTATGTCCAATCGTACCGGAGAAGAAATAATTTAGTATTTGCAGGACACTTGTGTGGCAAAGATGACGAATATTCATATATTAAATTAAGTGTCAAACCTGAGGTATGTTATTAAACCGCAGAATGTGATCTGAAAGAGTTGAGCCAGGGAAAACATCCCCTCCAATTGCAATTCCTGAATGTTGTAAAAGAATTGTTAGCGTAAGTGCATTATTCACGTGTATGTGATAACAATAACAATATTGAATTTTTAGATTTATCCACAAACAAGTATACCTTCATAAATACCATCTGTCACTCTGGCAATGGTGTTGTACAGCTCATTCGACATGCCACCCTGTTGAAGTAATGAAAGTTCAGTTTATCATTAACAGGTACAAATGTGCAATTGAATATATACTAATCAATGAGTCAAAAGAAAACGGACTTCTAGAAATTAAGTATGGAAACTCAGCAGCTCTACACTTGTATTTACATTCAAGTATTTTCCAAATTAAACGTAAAGCCCAAGCATCATATTCTATGTTCTAAAATTATAAAAAGATACTTAGAGCATCCACATATAGTACACACAATCACATTTGAATATATTATACATGATCCACATGTATAAAACAGGCATAAATACAGCTAAAAGGATACAAACCAGACGGTTTGTCCTTTTTCGATTACTAAATTTACAGGTGCAAACTTCATACAGAACTACATATGGTGAATTTTTTAAAAAGCGAGTCTATAAACAATGGAACAAAAGCGCACCGATTTAGATACAAAACCAACAGATCCAGGCCTGTAAAGCTTGCATTGAATTATGTTGTCAATGGTTCCAGCAGTATCACCAATCTTGAAAGCACCAGCTTGAATTCCTCCAACTGTTGCAGGTCCAATGATGACCTACAAACAACACTAAATTACTTACCAAAAATAAATAATAGATATCCAGGCCACTGCGAGCCTGCACAGACTGGAAAACTGATTGCTCTGGTACTTTCAGCATCAGACAGGCTATAAAATAACATGGCAACACCAATATGGAATGAGCAAAAGAATTTATCGTATTGTTCAAGCACACAAGGCATCAATGTGTTTACAAATTTGTTTATAAGGATATGCTCATACAATATGAAACTTTCTTATTTTAAGTGCTTTATGGTCAGAACCTGGTGATGAACACTCCAGTTTAAAAGCAGTTCATTCATGCATAATATAGTCTTTACCTTGTTATTAGCACGTGCATAGCTAATTAGCTGCTTTGCGTCCGATTCAGGAACTCCCTCTGCTATAATGGCTACAACTCTGATTGTTGGCTGCTTCAAAGCTGACATTGAAGAAGCAGCTGCACTGCAGATTTAACAAATATAGTGAAATTGTAGTTGCTCCGAGACCATGCAGTGTTTCCCAAAGGATTACTAAAGCATTAACCAACCTCCGAAAGGACGCAAAGTTGATAAATACATCAGCAGTAGGGTGTGCATTGCAAGCAGCTTCAATTCTACAAAAGATATTTGAGTAAATACATTATCACACATGAACGTTGTGCTAGCAATCTGTTCGTATACTCATCTCTCCACCCGAAATAATAACTGCATTCTTGTTCAAAGAAAGAAATTAAATGAGGAAGCAGAGAACCCACGTAGGATGAACTGGAATAGCAATTTCTTCTTGTCCAAAGAAAAGTTTCTGGAACCCATCAGAACCAGGATTGATTATTCCAGCAACAGAAGGTGTTTCTCTCCCTATCAAGCAGTGCAAAGTTGGTAAGGAAAAAGCAAAACATAATACCTTCACAATCTTTCTTAACAAAGACTAAAGGGAGAATGTATACCACAAAGGAAGTCAAAATCAAGCATCCGTTGGATAGGAAGTTGCTTATAATTGTAGAACAATGCTTGGGTGGTTTTTGAGAAAATTTGACCCGTCGCCATGATTTACTTCGCCTGCAAATAAACTGGTATTAGCCTATGATACCACAGGAATAGTTCACTATTTTGAAAATCATAAGCCCCCTTATAGTTCTTAGAGTACCACAGCAGATGACCCAAGGGTTGGGCTGATGGAATGGCTTCACTAAAAGGCAAACATTCTAATGTTACATTTCACATGTTCGTACAATCTCGTACGTCAAGCATAATATCCAACATGACAACTGGGAAGCATTTTCTTTTAAAATTGCACTAGGGGTGTTCCTTTCAATGATCTCAAACAATGACCTACAGACATAACTTACGCAGATAATTCATCTGCAGTGTACATCTGGGACCCAGGGAGGGATCATGGATCATTCATAGCCTCGTATCAACTATGAGAGAAGTCATAATCTCAGTGCATGATGAACATGAAAACTCCAACATGTTATAAAATTATGTTCTTTTGCGATCCAAAATTCTCGCATTATATTTGTTATCACAGTAAATAGTGTTTGCAGTTACAAAGACTTACAAAATTTAATTGCTTAAGCACTGAACTGAGGTCAGTGATAATAATTGCATGATGTCAACCAGGAGATGCCTTGACAGCACCAAAAAATTTAATTGCAGAACAAGCAATATCTGTATTCACTACAATCCATAAACACAACAGCGAGACGAGTGAAAGACAAGAGCATCGACCATCACCATGCCTTTGCCTTGTTATTCTGCTGTGTTGATTCATTTGATATGAAAAACTACAGCATGGCAGAATTGACTAAAACAATAAAGGCATAAACATCATTAGAAAAGTTTCTATTCATCTCAGATTCACATATAAATGACCAAGTACTTAGTCTAAGAGTGATATCAGTCCCAAAACCTACTGTGCAAGCACTGTTACTCATGAATCCTACTAAAATAGGACACTCGAGAAGAACCTATAGAACCAAATTGGCCGATCCTCAAAAGTATACTATAGAAAGGAGCTGAAATCAGAACAGACCACCTGATCTCAAATACGATGCACCAGCATATTCACACCATTCCAGCTACTTCCAATGCTTAAGTATGAAATATTCCAACCAAATCTCTGTATTTACCTCCAAGACTGAAACCCACAGTAAAACAGTATACTAGCTTTCCACCCAGATCAGAATTTCCTTCCCACCATCACTCGTGGACAAGTTACAACGGGAAAAGGGTGCCATTAACAACTGAACCAACCAAATGGACTCATGAATAAATGACTAAGTACTTAGTCCAAGCGTGAATTTATTTCCAAAACCTCCAGTACGAGCACTGTACTCACGAATACTACTAAAATAGGACATTCGAGATTCTATCGAATCAAATTGCCCGATCTTCAAAAGTATAGCCATATGAAGGAGTTGAAATCTGAGCAGAACACCAGATCTCAAATATGAAGCACCAGCACACTTTATTCGCACCATTGCCCAACTGCTTCAATGCTGGAATCATTCTTACTTCCTAGAGTCAAATCCACTGTAAAAAATTATACTAACTTTCCACCAAGATCAGACTTCTCTTCCACCCATCCCTTGCAAACAAATTATAACGACTAAAAAAGGGACCATTGACAGTTGAAACCAAATGGCCTCCCCAGTGGACTTTCCAAACCCCGCAAGTTTAAACCTTCTCCAGTGAAACCCAAACTCTATCAAATTCGACACAACTAAACCACGAGATCTCCTCAGATCCATACGAAAAGCGAGCGCCAGAGCCCAAATCCGACAAAACCCCGCAAACTCTCTCACAGCTCCCCACACAACGACGCAGCGATCCTTCAAAAATCAAACCAAACTCGCGCCAAGGGGACCATTTCCCGATCGAATTCAGATCAGACGCGGCAAGCAGTGCAACCCATTCCCACCGCCAAAACCCAAAACCCCCCACAGAATACAGCACGAGGCGCGAGATCCCCGCGAGCCACCGCGTGATCCCGCCAACCGCAGCACACCCCACGCCACCGGGGCGAAGAGATCCACAGATCCGCCGCGCCGGGAGAGCCACCACGATCGTACCCACCAGCTGCTGGACCAGACGCCGCAGAGAGCAAGTAACAGCAGCAGGAGAAGACTAGAGGTAGTGGAGGAGCAGGGTGAGAGCATGCGGGAGCATGGGTGGAAGCTGCGAACCTTCCGAGGAGGGGGGAAGCGGAGGCGGAATTGCTCGGGAACGGAGCTGAGGCGGAGGAGGCGCAAGGGGGAGTGGAAGGCTTTATAGTGGCGGGTAAGGGGATGGCCGGTGTGAAGTAGGCGACGCACGCCCCATCTACCACCACCTCCCGGCGCCGTGACGACTGTTTGGACCGCGTCTATGAGCCGTCGGGACTCGGGACTTCCTTCGATTTTGTGGGGCTGTGGTACACACAAGGACGTAGGAGACTACTGTAGTTTCGGTTTTTTTTTCCTTTCAAAGTACATAACAAATTCGTAGCTCTCGCGGAAACCGCTCTCCAATCTTCTTCTAAAGATCGCGAAATCTCTCACCTTAGAGTCGGGACAAGGGCCACGGAGCCTTGTGGTAAGAACAGCAAAGTCGTAGGACACATAATATTGGTTGACTCTTTATCATATCACGTAAATTAATTGTTGATATAGAGGAGAGAATAAAATCGATTGTTCATGAAGAGTTAGACTCTGACACAGAATAAAGCTTCTAGGATTAACCACATTATCTTTATACGTTTCTGCATTTAATGCTAACTTCACGTAGAATTAGCTTAAGAAATAATGTTATTGTATGAGTTATTTGATAGTCTACTCTAGATGGCGTGGAGCTATGGAAGCGTCAATGATTGGCTCTACCTTTAAGGATGATAGAACGGTGACTAAGCGAGGAGTTGAGTAACATTTTGTTATTGTTCGATTGTGAGGCACTATAAGCAAGGAAGAAAGTAGCCATGAGGTAGAGATTTATATGTTAATTGGTGACACTGCTACTGAAAATGGCAATGACATATTAGCAACCTAGCCATGGTGACATCCAGAAAGGATATGACGAGAACTCACGAGGAAGCTGGTGGTACAAAATGTACGTAATTTTTAACAACACATTGGGGTATATGCCTTTTACACTTAAATTTTAAATATTTTAACAGGTGCAAATCACTGGATTTAATTTTAGATGTTTACCATGAGAAATTTGAAACTGAGTATCTAGTGTTATAAACACCGGTGAAAAATTATGGACAATGAATTCCGAATGGAAATGCAAATAGGCACCTTCATATTTGAGAAAGTGGAGGAGCATTTAGCGTTCTCACCTAATCGAAAATAAATCGCATGCAGATCTAGAAAAGAATTAGGGAACTATTCATAGCTATGCATCGCGTAGGAATATGTTATCGGAAAAGTCGTGAAAATTTTCGAAATCTTTTGTTGCCTAAAAGAATAAATCTGTAGAAATGTAGTTACTATATTAATATCAGTCATTAATCTCGTGTTTTTTTGTATGGAAGACAATGACATTTTTTGCACAAATTTTTGCTGCAGTAAATAAAACCGGCGTCCATGGTCCGTACGCTCGTTTTGGACTTGTGATTCCTCGCCAGAAATCCCTGCAAAAAAAGAAATTCCTCACCGGAAGAGATAAGAGAGAGGCTCCATATGCTCGCGGTCTATACAGTGGGTTTACGTAGGTTCCACCGCAGATCGGAGCGGCCGAATTGGTGCGTCCACCCGGTGCTGTCGTTAGTCCCTGGGCCGGAGCGCTTCAATGGGGCCGACCCGCAGTGAGAGACACGAACGATCTCGTGGGTGCACGTCGTGTTTCCGCGAGCGAGGCAGATGAGCGGCACGTTCAGGAACGGACCGGGCCCGCAGCACTTCACCAGGACCCACCCCCTACGCGTGGTGCCCGCCGGGCGGAGGGCCCACAAGTCATGGGCACCACTCGCTACGGGAGGACGCGGGTTTCGCCGGATTAGGGGCGCCGTGGAGGTCTGCGCTCTCTGCGTGGGCCCCGGACGGCAGGGACTGAGTTCAGGACCCCCAGTGGAACCACCAGCTCGGCAACTCCGCATCTCCGCATCTGCGTTCAGCGTGTGTTGGATTCTGGGTTCTACTCTGGGCACCGCCGATGTGGCAACCTACCACTGCCATGTACGGTCTTTTTTCCGAAAAGAAGATTATATTAATATCATGTACACAGCTTAAATTTTTATCTTACTACAAAGTCTCCAAAAATAGCCCTTACACTAAACAAATATACCAACCAAGTAGGAAAATTGCACCTCGACGTCTCATTCCTCGTCCAATCTCTTGCTAGTGCGTCATTATCTAGTAGAGAATAGCTCTATTACCATAGCTTCCAACTGCTTGCTCCTCTAGATCTCCTTTTTTTGCCTTCTAATTTCTACAAAGACGCCTAGAACCACATTAAACTGCTACACCTAAATATTACTTAATTCAAATGACAAAAAGGTTTACCATAAAAAATAACATCATTGTGGCATAACTAAATTACCCAACAGAAAACTGCAGCACCAACTAAAATATATGCCCGCACCTTTTTTATCAACGCCATGATGCCATCATCTTAGCATGTTAGAAACTAATGTTGATGTTTAAGGTTAAACGCCACGTGAGCTATGGTCTTAGACGAAATGTGCAATATGACGATACAAGAATAAGTAAATATCTTTTCCGTGGTATGTGTATTTTTTACATACTTTTTATATATGTAAATATGAAGGTCTTTTGAACATATGCTAAAAACTATGCACTCACCTGTAGTTTTTTCACGTGGCTTACATTAGAGTATCTTAAAAATAGTATATAAACATACTCAAAGTGATAAAGTAATATATATACTACTACAAAATAATATATGGGACGTGGATGTAACACACCTATGTCTCATACATTACTTTGTATCTCAACTGCTAATTTATTTGCTTGGTCAGCCGACCAACATCCATCAACTCATCAACCGGTCTTTCGTTAAGAACAATGCGTCTAGCTAACCAAGCAAGTGCGCGCGCCATGTATCAGCCGGAGTGTCGCAATCTGGTTGTTAATTTGGTAGATAGGCAGAAGGCTAGATATAGCGCTCTTTGATGCTAACTCCCAACAAAACCAGTTGGTGTGTAGCAGTACCTGTCAGCTCTCACCTAATCATTCCTGGTTTCCTATTATTATTGTCTCCATTGCCCATTGGAACATCGGGTCGTACCAAAATTTCAGAGGAAAAATGAAGCGAGTTAGGTTGGTTGCTGGTGGGCACAGACCATTTTGTTCTTTAATTGTTTGTAGAGCCTTCAAGTCAAAGCAAGTAAACAAAAAAGATGGTCTCAAAAGGGGACAAAGAAGAATGATGGTACGTAATCAGTTTGTTATGGGGTGTAGGCTGTGGAGACGGTCATTGGAGACACTGACAGTGTAGTGACTTATTAAAAAAACTGTGTTTATTCTTGTTAAGCTTGATGGGTATATTTGTCGTGGGTGTTAAGCCAGATTTCATGCGTTTGAGAGTTTTTGCTAATTCCAGGTATTCCATTATTATTAAAAGACATATATAAAAAGTAAATGTTTGTAGTTTTTTAGACGAATGTTGGAAGTTGGTTGATCATTCCATCTGTGGTGCTACTCCTATAACAGTTAACGACCAACTGCTAGTTCCTCTTGTTTACATGCTTCATCATCGACCTGTACATATTAAGGTGCAAACCTGAAATGTTCTGGCAATATACCTGCTGGATCATGCCACATGGATTGTTTCAGAAACTTCAGGCCTTTGAATTGGTCACATCCGGTGGACCTCCAGTTTATTTAGTCAGATCCAATGGATATGAATCTACACCTGCTGCCCAATGGCCACCACATTCGGTCCCCTAGCCACGTAGTGATTTATTTCCCTGAATTTCAGTGCGCAGAGACATCAACTTCCAAACTTTTAACTCGAAGATTTCCAGTTTTCACCTCAAATTATAAAACTCAGAAAGTTTAACAAAAGAAGGAAATCAAAAATTAGATGTAGGGTTCCTACAGAGCGGCGTGGACCGAACGGGTGGTGCGCGGAGTAGGGTGGACGGCACACAAGGGGTGAATCCTAGGAGCGACCGCAAGGTGAGCACCGTGCGTAGCAGTAATAAATGTTTTAGTTTTTCAGGGTACCATGACACCAAACAAACAACCACTGGCACCAAGGTGATGCAGAAAATAGCCGTCAAGGTATTTTCTAGAAATGTCAAACAGTGACACTGCTGCTCTGCCCTCGGGGAACTGAAAAAAACGACAGGCTCTCAAAAAGCTTTATCCGGCGCCTGCAAACTATACATAGTAACTTACTATCGTACAACATTCTGAATGACTACATGCCCGACAATGACACCAAAATTTGTAATCAGTAACGGTACAAAATATTAAATGCCAGATTTCAAAATTACCCCCCGAGAAGAAAAGAAACAGCTATCTTCTATTCCTGACGTGATCAATCAGTCAGCTCTCATTTTTCAACGCCTAATCTGAAGCTAATTTGTGTTTCACACTCTCTTTCTCAATATTGTCTTCCGTGGCTCCCTTTTGCTCGGTGCGACTCCTGAACCTAGGGAAGTCATTCCTACAGCGCTTTGGTACAAGTCCTTTAACCTGTAGGCATCAGAATATCATATAAAAAACAATTCCTACAATTATGATTACTTAAGTTTGCACAAAGAAGTCTGTCGTGATATAGCAACAAACCTAGGCATACTGATCACCAGTGCAACAACAGAAACTCCAACGATAAGAGGAAAAACTGGGGCTGGGGTCAGTTCCTGCATAAAATAGCTATTAGATGATATCTTACATAGTCAACTTAGGAATACGTTGAAGTTTCTGGAACAGGAAAAGTGTTGAACTTGAACTACTAATGCATTTGTTACAGATACAATGTAAAGATATATTTATGCTGATTAAACAAGAACATCAGTATTTTCTATCCTTCATTTTTAGTAGTCATCTCCTAAAAATATAGTTTCACACAGCTCATTTCTAGTCTTAGAACAGAAACAAATTGAAGTCAACAGCATTCTGTTGCCAATGCAAGTGTGTAAAATAAATTACCTGTTTGTGATGGCGCTTTTCAGTTCTATATTTAAGAGGACCAACATGAATCTGAGGTTGCTTTTCCAGGTCAACTTCAACCGACTGTGACTCAAATTTATGGGTATATGATGGAAGGCCAGACCGAAGCTGAACAAGATGCTTGCCTTTGGGCAAATTTCGTATTTCGAAGTAGTAGGAAAGAGGAACAGGAACTACAGACTCTATTCTAGAAGGGTCAACTGCTGATCTAATTTCAACAGATAGATGTGGCTGCAACATATCAATGCCATCTCCTTCCACGTGACCACTCAAAATTGTTGCTTCTGGCCGTTCAAAAACCACAAAATCAATACCAGAGATGTCCTCCTGACCGACCTGATAACATAAACAAAATAGAAGCACAGGTAGTGCCTCTGTCATTAACAGTCTTGAAACAGTATCGAGATTGCAGTATGCAAATGTTGTGTGCAAAGGACATCAACAATAATTGTAAATGAGTTAAACTTACATCAATTGAGACATATTCAGGTGAAGCACGCTCAACTGCTGCCAGCCTGAGATTATCTTTTGCAACCACTCTTATTGAGTAAGTTGAGCCAGGGACAAGTCCTCTAAGACGAAACCTACCAAAAGAATCTGTAGTAGCTTCCTCATAATAACCTCTTGATTCAGATCTAGCTTCAACAAGAACACTTTCCTTTGGTTGGCCAGTTAGCAGTGTTACAGAACCCATGGCACTACATTGAAATGCTGGTTCAGTTAGTAACATAAGATTTGCGGAAATTTAGTAAAGTGTGTTGACAGAAAATGCTTGTCTGTATAAAAGAAAGGACCACTGCTATAAGTGATTAATTCAGAACTTCACATGCACATGTGCATGATGTAGTAAATATACAACAAAACAATCAAAATCCTCCATACAGGTTAATTTAGGTATTCACAGTTTACTAGTTTAGTAGCACATATCCAGTGTTCTAAATTAGTGGCCACTCAAATCTCGTAAGCATTAGTGGTAGGTCCACTGATACACTTCAGCACTCATACAGTGTTTGCCCATGTATTGAATATCACGCTTAGATTTCCCAGAATAACATTAATAATATTTATTATTCATAGTTCATTTATGCCATTTTGTGCACACACAGCAAAATTTGAGCCCTTGAATCATTTTTTCTTTCTGTTACCTTAATGCATACTCCCACCACCCACCATCTCAAAATATAAGACCCTGTTTGACCCGGCTCTGGCACTATGGAAATTGAAACGGCTATTTATTTCTTGCAGTTTACCATGAGTACATAAAAACTTAATATCACGTAAGTGTACTTCCAAATACAAATCTACTAGTGCCATTTTTGTTCCGTTAAACCTATATATTGTTGGACTAATTGTTGGCAAAATTTACAAAACATTAACTTTCAATATGCACAATGGGGTCACTTATATTTTACACATAGAACACATAAATATGTTTCTCTCTTACATATTTGTGAGGCTACCGCTCATATACAGCTTACCACTACTTAGAACATTGCGATTACATAGCTAGAATTTACTCTCGTATGTACGAGTAGTGATGCATAACTAATACACATATAATGGATTCCAAAAAAGTTTATTTGCCAACTTAAGATGCGTAAGGTGGTTCCTTTCCATGCATAGCAAGACTTTCCATACATAGCAAGACATATGGGAGAAAATAAAAACACATAAATCAAAATTCGTATGTAAACAATCAAACAAACCTGTAGGCAACACGGGTTGCACGGAATTCAACCTCTCTAGACTCCCCAGAATTGAGATCAACAGCAACCGCTGATGGAGTAAATTTATATTCCTGCAGCAGAACCATCAAATCATTAAAAACTCTCCAACCAAGAAACTTCAAAATGATGCCACAACTTAAGTTACATTTTGCAGTGTAGATGGAATATCTAGTGCACCTCCATGACTCCATCTTCAGATGCACACTCTATGGTTTTTAAAAATTCTCAAAAATAAGTTCAAGTATGAACTATGAAGTGCGCAAGTCTACCTGATGATGAAGTCAATATAAATCAGAAGATCTACAAGATAAGATAAATCCACAACTAACAGTAACTTTTCAAACTATCCTTTTGTATCTCCTCCACATTAAGCTTGAAGAGTAAACCACCTCTCTCTATTCCTTGATTTTCCATTTTTAAGAATTTTGAAAAGTTGGTTCAGTTGAGGCCTTTTAAGGGGATTGGATATTACTCCTCCTGGGCTATTCTGTTAAATGAAGGCTGTCAAACTCGAAGAACAAGCTGCTAAGCACATGATGCAGTTTGGTCAAGTCATTCAAAAGTAGACGTCAGTCCATGTTTAGTACAGAGTGAATGGGAACTTCAATTAGGAGTGAATAAAATATGACATCAAATTAACATTTGAAATGCCCAATTATATAGTTAGACTCACTATAGCAAGGCAGCATCTGATGTCAAGATTTTTGGACATTTAGAAGAGGCGTGGTACAAATTACACGCACAGAGAGAGAGAGAGAGAGAGACAACGAAGTACCTTAAGAAGGGGACGGAGATAGAAACTTCCAGGAAATAAGTTGTCAAAGCTGAAAGTTCCACCAGAACCACTAACTGAGTTATTTCGGTAGCCTCCTTCGCCACTCAAAGACAACAGTACTGATGGTAACATCTCTGTGTCTTTTTCACCATAAATCCACGCTAATATCTGACCAAGTTTCTGACAGGCAAAGCTGTACGGGCCAGTTTTCTTGAGATGATAACCAGCCTGCAGGAAGGTCGATAATGATATCAGATAGATATTCAAGAAAACACATCCTCTTGGTGGTTGCTGTTTCTAAAGGTTCCCACTTCCCAGTTATGGTTAACACTAGTGGATACTATTGCCAGAGGCAAAAGACCACTATTGCACAATGAATATAACAGTGCATTATTGAGAATTGAATTAATTAGGGCAGAGAACCATTTCTGGCAAAGCATTTTACGAGAACACGCAATAACTAATCTACTAGAAAGGTAAATTAAAATACATAGGTGCTCAACGTACTTCTCTCTCACAAAAAAGAGAAAAAGACTCACTTGTCACTACCAAAAACAAAAGAGAAAACTGAGATATCATATTAGGTCCGTCTGATGTGGTAAGGTGAATAAGGACATGCATATGAGCTCAAACTAGCTGCTGTTTGGAGCTTCTCCTACCCACCGCCGCACAACACCAGTTGTTATTTGCAAGACAGAACAAGAGTTTTTGTTCTTCCAGCAAGTGGTGCTCATGTACCAGCCAATACAAGGTAGTACCATACACAATTGCAGCATATGACCAGGAATTCTCGAGTGTAGCATCTTGTGATGTGCAACAAACAAAATGTTTAACTAACAGCATAAATATATGCTCAGAAAATAATGCAAACCTTTGAAGCTTCGACTTTGTATCCTACATCATCATACAAGGGACCTGCAAAGAATGATCCATCTGAAATTGTCTTTGTCTCTGTTGCTACATCACCTTTCTTCAGAGGTGCATACTTGCTATTCCCTGCTGCTAGAATCTTGATGTCAACATCAGAAGTTGCAGGCGACACTGATCCTTCAAGATATAGACCCGTTTTAGCAGTGATCGAAGGAACAGTATCTTGGCATCCATTCATAGAAACTGAAAACTGCAGTTTAAATATTAAGAATGTATCATAATCATGGTTTCATCATTCGCGTACAGAAGTGTTTCTTAATCAACCATCACTCACCTGCTGCCTTGATGGATAAAATAGGATCTTTTTCCTTCTAGTGCTGTAAAGATCGTGAAACATGTATATTAAAGAAAATCATAATAGATAAAAGAATCATAATTGTTGGCTGAGAAAGGGGGAGAAATCCAAAAGAAGGGTAAACAAGAGTTGGGGGTAGAACACATTTACAACTATGAGAAATTCTAAAAGACAAGAGTATTGTTGGTAGAACACCAAAATGACTATGGGTAAACACCATACCTGGAATCACGAGGGACGAAAATTAAGTCCTCCCCAAGATCAGTCCAAATGGAGTACTCAAAGGCACTAATGCCATTTTGATTACTCTTTCCAAGAGCAGGTGTGGTAGAGATTTTATCAATGAAACTCCCATCACTGTTAAAGGCATCAACAACAATATCTTCCAATAAATCAATTGCTTCCTGAAGGGAGCTTATGTCCACATGGATTTCACCTCTCACAAGATACTTCTTTGCACTGATATGAACCGGCTAAGAGGGGAAAAACTTTTAGCATTAGGGCGCCAAAACCGAATGCTTGCATGGATAAACATAAAACAAAGTAGACAAGCAGCTGACCATTGGATTCTGTGTATCAAACACTACAGACGAGCTCCCAAAGGAAATGCAAGAATTAACTAAATGAAGCTCATGTTGTCCAGGAGTTTCTATGCAAATCCTTTGCGACCCTTTCTGTGCAGGATAAAAAGTGGATATGTTAACCAAAAGTTCCATTAATTCAAATGTATTTTAGATTTACTGAGTCCCAAGGATGAACCTTTATCAACAAATCAACTTTAGAAGAGTCTGGTTGATGAATGTATGCTTCAGTGTCATGAGTTGAGACTAGCTCTACCCAGTAGCCCTTCTGTACAAATACAATGTCTTTCACATCATCATTACCAACATCTATATCCAAGGTATTTTGGTCCCAGCACCAATCATCGTTTGCAGAGGCTTTGGATGAAGAATGCTTCACCTAGAAGAAAGGTTTATTCACAAAATAGTTAGGACTTTGAGACAGAATAGTAAAAATTATATGTCAGTGATCATCATACCTCCAGACGATATTTTCCAGGAAATACTTTTGTGAATACAAAATTGACATTATCTTGTTCCAAAGTATTTTTCCTCTTTTCCTGCTCAACACCCCCAGCTAATCTAACAAGAGAGAGCAGAATATTTTGGTTGCATTGCTCTTTGCACAGGACTTTACCATGAACATTGACCTGTGACTGTTTACAAAGAGATAATACTCAGATATTATCTCAATCTACAAAGCACTATGAAACTCAATGGAAGTTAAATAATATAATAAAAGAATCACAGGACACATGGTTAAACATAATACTCTGTGTACCTGAGAGAACTCTACATCAAGCAATGGGCTGTTGACATTAATATCAATAGATCCTGGTGAAAACATAAGACTGGAAGAACCTTCGGAATCTACAGGTAACGCAGATAACCGGTATTCACCAGTAGGAACCTGCAAATTGCAAGAAATAAAGCAGAATAAATAATGATGCCATCTACACTTTAAATGAATAACCCTAAAACCCTAAACCCTAAGCAGTGCTTGTTCATGCTAAGATCAGACCAAATTTCATAAGGATATCAACAACCATTCCAGCTCGAAGATTCTATGTGAAAATTCCTATTCACACGCAGAACGAAAGACTATAATTATCATTATTAATAGAAAAGGCTTAGTACGACATTCCATTTGCCTTATGTTTCTTCAAGCCATATATATGGAAGATACAAAAGACTATAATTATCATTATTAATAGAAAAGGCTTAGTACGACATTCCATTTGCCTTATGTTTCTTCAAGCCATATATATGGAAGATAGTATCACATCTAAGGATTCCAAAGTGTGTTATACAAGTTTAAATTGCAACACATAGTGCAGGACAGTATCTTCATATATAAAAGTTGTAAAAGGAATTCAACATCATTAGCTGAGAGTTTTAAGACAGTTTCCACAAAGAAAACAAAAAATAACCACATACCTCAAAGCAAAACATTCCATTCTCGCTGACCATTTTCCTCTGTGGCTTTACGTTTTCAGGCCCATGTGTTAAAGTCACCTAAAATCCCCATCAAAATTGTAAGGATAAAGTTGCTGTGGTGATCCCAGTGAAACAGAAGAACAGAACAAGATAATACCATTGCTTTGGAATTTGGAGTTACTGTTCGAACAACACCACATACATCGTACCGAACTGATTTGATATCATCAATGCTGGCCATATTTGGTAAAATCTAATGGAAAAGATAGTATTTAGCCAGAGAGAGAAGCTGGGGAATTTGAGCTGGAGCTTTAACAATTTAAGATGTTCCCTCAATCAAACTCTATGTTACCATGAAATTCTCCAGACGGTTGAACTTGTAATGATCCTTCTCGGCAACTATAGTATACTTCTTGGATGTAACCTACACAAGGGCCGCACAGAACACAATTTACCCCAGATGGAAATAGAAAGTTAAATTCAAATGTCAAGTTTAGACTGCGCACAAACTACGAGACAGCATAGGTAAACTTCTTGCTTTCTTTCTTTTAATGAAATTGAGGAACTAAGTGCTTGCAAAGACAAAATTATGAACCTTTCTATTTCAATAATCTGTCTCTTAGTTCCTTGTCATTTTATGACAAGAACTTAACAGTCAAAAGGTACAGTTCATGTCCGTTGATCAAAATCTGTTATAAAGTTGTCCAGTTGAAGATTTAATAAAACCAAAAAAATTAAGGAAATTTAGCAAGGTTCGTTGTCATTGTCATTTACAAAATTCCCTACTGAACTCCAATAGGTTGAATCCTGTTTGGAGTATAGACCTAAAATGAAAAAGAAAAAGGACAAGATAGTGGAGGATACGAGGCACTATTCTGATGTCTGAACACTCCACATTGTCCACCCATGCTGAGTTAATACAATACAAAGTCTGGTGCTTGAAGGTGATGATTTGCTTGCTCTTAGGAGTTTTAGGTTCCGGTACTACATTTGGTTCATGCCTTCTATCAAGAAATTTGTGATTCACGAAACTTTTGGAATGTGAGAATTTATGCCTGGATAGATTAGGGCTAATTACTGCAACTCCCCAGTAGACTTAGCTTCCAATTTTGTTGTTAAGAGCAAAACCTAGAGGCATTTCCATTTGGGGGATCTCATATAAGTTCTACTTCACATATCTAGGCTCTAGCACTCTATTTTCTATACAAAAAAGATTGGATCCTCTGGTGACACACCTCCTGACATCTAAATTAGGAGCTCATACTTTTCTGTTCTTGTTTAGTAATTGTGTTATTTTCCATTGTTTTTTTTTCAATGTTTAATAATGCAATCCCTAAATATTATCACCATTGTCCACCCAGCTAGCTTCTCCCATAACACCAGCTTGAATAAAGAAGAAATGAAGTCATAAAATGAGTATTATTTACACAAATAAAAACCATGCTGCACATTGATATATTTATATATAAATAAAGATACATTTAAGATGAAAAGTAACTTCCAAGATCAACATATGTGCTAGCTATTAATTTGATCAAATAACAATACCTGATCAAGTCTGTAATAACCAAGCTTATCTGTTACAGCTCTCAACTGACCATCAACTAAAACATTGGCACCTTCCACACCAGTACCATAACCATCAACAACACGCCCACCAACAGAAAAGCCAGTAACCTAGCAAGATATATATGAAGAATTACTAGTGGGTTAGTGGAGATCAGGGTTGAGGAAGATAACTACTAAAATTAAATGTGTGAGAACATTGTTCACAACGAATAAAGAATATGTCAAAACTCAAATGTATTTAAGCAGCTGAAAGTTCTCAAGTCTACATTAAGCTATCAGATCATCCAAAATTTGTGCCCAGCCAACTCTGCAACAGTTTTGATTGCTTTAATCATGTATCTTCATTTCTCATTTACATATGTTATTCAGAAAGCATGCAGACTAATCCAATTAGTTGTTAACTCAAGCTACATTCACCCAGTGTTAGATGATAGGTATTTATCTGTCTGTCATCCATAAGCAAAATAGCTTTGATCATAATTTTATAGTCCAAACTATGAGATGAAAAGTAACTTCAAGAACTACCTGGAACTTTTGGGGGATTGTCATGTGACTATGCTCAACAGAAACAGGTAGTGAAGAAGGCGAGACATCAAAAACAGTATTTTCCCCTTTGTAGTATGGCAACAGCTCATAGCTACCTGCAAAGTTGTACAAAATAATGAACTTTTGTATGTATGCTTGCATAAAAGTGTAAACATGAAATCAATTGGCAATCGAATTGCCATGCTGATCACATATCAAATAAGTTTAGCGCCATAAATAAAAAGATGAATTCACACAACATTTGGAAAGGGCTATTTGAAGGAATGTCTACAATTTTATGCACTAACCCCAATGAAACTTGTTGCATTTAAACAATTATAATAAAACCAACAAGGTAGGTCAAATATTCATTTGAGCAGAATGTAGTGCGGTTCTCCATCATATACAGACTTGGCAAGAACATAACAAGACTTGCAATGGATAACAGTAAACAGTTAAAATAAAGAGTTTACTGTCAATGCTGCATGAGGGCAAGCAGTCTATGATTGTGGTTATGTCTAGGAGATAATTACTATTAGTTAGATGAACAGATACATGTAAAACTATCGGTTTTGCCCTCAAGGACGTCATAAGAGGATGTGTCCAACGGAAAAACTCCCCAGCATGTTAAACAAAGATTCTATGCACCAGTTAACTTACCCTACAATGAAGTTTTTACAGGTTGAATAAGTTACTAACTTACCACAGGGTATTGATCTAAATGTAAACCTCCCATCCGCACCAGATACTGCATGGCAAAGAGCACCTTCCCTAGGTGCATCACTAAAACCTTGTGAGCAAGGAAGCTCCTTTATGTCATTTGAATATAAATACAGGTGAACTCCCAAGATTGGATTACCCTGGCACAGAAAATGCATAATATATGTTAATACACTAATTCAGCGAACAAAGAAATCAAAACCCTAAATTTGGCCATTCAATCATATGCCTGTAGCATTAGTTATTATCAAGTATACAGAATCATTCGGTTCCTTCAGTACCTGTGCAACTACAGAGCCATGAATATTGTATCCAGATACAAAGAAAACATCATCCACTACAGCATTTCCAAATCGCAAGTCCACCTACATATAAACCATACTCCACTGTAAGATAATACAATTGTTGTCACAACATCCAATAGCAGATGAGCATAGATGAAATCCTAACCTCTGAAGAACCTCTCATCTCAATTTCATAATCAGGATGAGAAGCACGTAATTTGTAGCGCCCTGGAAAAGAGTGAGGGTAAACATAAATAAATAATTAAAGTTTCCTCTAAAAAAACACTAAAGGTGCTAACTATGTAGAATATAGCAAGCAAAGGCATGTCAGGTACTCAGGTAAAATGAAAATGTGGAAAAACAAGATACACAGGCCTATTATTTGTAAATGGGATGCAATATGAAAGTGGCTTGACATCTTTCATTAATGGGGAAGTGACATTTGGGCTGAGCTGGCTGCCTGTGTTGCGAACAACGCCGGCATAGAAAGCTAAGTTGGAAATGTCGTATGTGGATAGAGGAACCGGTTACATCAAATAGGTTTTCGCTCGAAATGCCTTGTTGGCACAGTGGATCATATCTGAAAGGAGAGGGTGCATGCGTCATTTGGGACACAGCTGGAACATCTATGCTGCCTTATGGGGGTTCTCTTGTTAGGGAATTGAATTGCATCCTGGTGGTACAGATGGCTCTACTGGAACACCAAAGGAGGGAAGTGATCTCTGGCTTCTAGGTTTCAAAATAACACTAGATTCTACACAATTTTCACCACTTACACAGCCAGGTCAAGAAAATGTTATTCCTATCAGAATCAACGTGCCCACATAATGCAATGAGACCTAATTGCAGAGATTTTACAGAGGACTTAATTGGTAGAAATGGAATAATGAAGACCTGATTGAACAACCTATACAAATAAGGGGGCATGCCATGAAGGCATGATGAATCATTTAAACAGCCAGGTCAAGAAAAAGTTATTCCTATCAGAAGCCACGTGCCCACATAATATAAGAGACCTAATTACACAGATTTTACAGAGGATTTAATCGGGTGGAAATGGAATAATGGAGACCTGATTGAACAACCTATACAAATAAGGGGGCATGCCATCAGGGCATGAACAATAGTAAATTAATCATTCTAATATTTACAATGAAACAAAAAGGAAAGACACATCAATAGCTACGAACGGAAATCACATCATACAAATTCTTTACAGGGTAGCTCCTAACAACATGAGTAAGAGATGGACACATATGAAATGACCAACAGTCCTCACACCAAACTTTCTGCAAGTTGCAACATATGATGTGGTTTTCTATACATAAAGTATAAGGATTAGAAAGCGTGGCTAACCAGGAATTATGTTCACAAACGAATATCCTCCGGCTGATGAAGTCAAAGCAGATGTAAATAACTCATCTGTGTCTGATAACAGCTCAACTTTCACACCAGAAGGTCCTCCATCCTTTGAGCAGCTCTTACCACCAACAGCTCCCACTACTTTACCAGATATAGTAAACCTGCATGGTGAATTCATAGTTGAAGCTAAAATCAGATAATTGTTAAAACAAAGAATAAAAAATAAGAAAGCAATACTAAATACAGGTCAACGCAACAGACCCAGTGAACTGAAAATTTATATCTGCATTTCCATTGCATCCATTTTGATCAATGACAACAGGAACCTGAAAAGTAAAATGAACATTTGACACGACAAAAGAAGGTCGAAGCTAATCACATAATTAAGACAGAAATAAGGAATGAATGAACAGATTAAGCCCAGACATCAACTTACAGTTTCAGGCTTCCATGACCATCCCTTGGGCCCCTTAACTCTGACCATAAATGAACCCTGTGGGGAGGTAACGAAAATAGAAACAAAACAGATAAGCATCCAAAATTGGTTCAGTGGCAAGGCAATGCTCAGCACATTGAAATATGGTATACATATATATATATATAAAAGGAGAGCACTCATAAATGACAAAACCCCACAACTAAAAGCAAGCAACTGCCACAAGGGTACCTTGTCGTAGACTGGGATAAAATAGTAGCCATTAGGAGCACATTGGGTGCTTTCCTTAACCAAACCATCAACAGTGCACAGCTCGACCTGATTCAAAAAGTAAAGAGGGAATGAATTTGTGATACTAGACATCAGAAATACAAAAGCATAAAAATAAAGCATGAAGAATAGAAAAAGTAGCCATGAGAAGTGGCTGTCCATTAATAATCATGTACTTCAGATGTAGCATTACTCCCTATGGTTAAAACAAGATATTATAGGAAGATGTGAGATTTTCTCATCAATGCAGTATTACGTATCTATAGACAACAGGAGCAAAGAAAGTTAATCTTAAGCTAATAAGCTTAAACAAGGTAACATAGCATCGATTATGTTTGCTTTGATAAAATGCTTTCAGAAAATGGGATAAAATTAGCTCAAAGATATTGAATGTTGGAGATTATGAAATACATAATCCCACCATTATGCTTAAAATTGAACCTGTCAGTAACGAGTACAGAAATTGTTCACACAATTTCTAATATATCAGCATTTTTTACTCACATCATCCCAATCAAAATCCGTGTCCATCGTCACCAAAGATACATGAAAAAAGAAATTACGATGTACACACACACATGGTCTCAGACCTCAAAACATTAGCGGCATAACATTTTTTTGCTCCGGCCGTAATTCTCCGCAATCCAGATTTCCGAACGAGAAGACAGTAAAACAGTTATAATCCATTTGATAGCAACCAGTAGCAAGTAGCCAAATTGCACGAAGCAACGAGCAAATTTGGAATTAAAAACACTTCGCTCAAACTAGGAGCTGCCACTGGAACCGGTTTGCATCCCACAGCAAGGAAATCGTCAGCTCACCACGAGGTCTCAGCTGAAGTGAACTATTTCAAGCAACGAAGCTTATTACTACTGAACTATTCATGAACTACTTGCCGAGGCTCGATCAACAGCAGCAAAAGCAACAGCAAGCAGAGCGCAACCATAATTCGCGACACGCAACGAAACGAGTGCCGCGCGCGAGGGCGTGGATCGCATACCGTGATCTCGGAGTAGTCGAGCTTGGAGTCCGACGCCTTCCTCGACTTGGCCAGCCCCGAGCTCGCCTGCACCGATAGCCCAATCCAACAATGCATCAGAATCAAGCCAAGCTAAGCCGGAGTGAAGCGTAGCGAGCAGCGCGGGGGATGAGATACCTCGACGAAGCCGCCGCATCCGTGGATCTCGTCGGAGGCAGCGGAGAAGGTGGCGAGGGAGAGGGAGAGAAGGAGGAGGAGGACGGGGAGGCGGGGATCCATAGATCGGATCTAGTGGGCGACGAGCATGCCAGGGAGAAGACGAGTTCGAGGCGATGTGCGGGGGAGGACATGTAGCAGTAGCACTGGACTTGCGACGTTTTTCCTTTTTTAGTCACAAGAGAGAGGCTTTGGACTTGGAATTTCCTGGGCTTTATGGGCTGGGTTGGACGCCTGGCTTCGGGATCAGAATGGGTTGGAGTGATGTAGCATGGGCTGTAGTTTTCGGAAAGAAAGAAAAGAAAACGCAATCGTATAGACAGGAGTGTTAGACAAGGAGTTGTTTGTTGGACTTTTAGGCCCCGTTCGGGAACCCTCCGCCTCCACCAAATCCTCAACTCCGCGATCCGGCTCCCCGATCCGGCTCCTCCTTCCAAATCGTGGAACCGGGCAAAGCGTTCGGCTGTGAACTCCGCTCCAGAAAAGAGAGAGATGGCGCGCGGGAGGGAGAAAGAGCTTGGGGGAGAGAAGGAACCTGGCCGGAGGCGCGGTGACGGGGGAGCGGGAGCCGCCGCCGCCATTTCTTGCCCAGGGAGGGAGGCGCGGAGCTCGGGGGAGCGAGGACGCCGGTGGATCTGGGCCGGAGGAAGCAGCGACGGCGAGATCTGGGCCGGAGGGAGCGGGCGAGCGGTGGGAGGGGCGAGCGGCGGCGAGGTGCGGGCGAGCGGCGGGAGGGGGGAGCGGCGGCGAGGGCCTGCGGGAGCTCGCGGCCGGGGGCCGGGTTGAGCGCGCGAGGGGAGGGTCGAGGTGCTCCGTGGAAAGCGAGATCTGGGGAATCCGGGAAAACGTCGCTCCGCAATTTTTCACTAAAACACTGTTGCGATCCGTGGAACACGCTCCGTGGAGTTCGAGCGTTCGGCCCCGCTCCACCCGCGGAATCGGCGGAGCGCGGAGGCGGAGCGTTGCCGAACGGGCCCTTAGTGTGGCTTTCTCCGTTTATAAGCTAAAAGCTCGACTAAATATTAAAGTACCTAAATATGCTTTTAAATAAGCCATTATCATCAGCTAATGAAACACTACTTTAGAGTGCTAGCAAGCATGGAAGGCTATCATCAACTCCATACAGTGATAGATCCTCTCAACCTCTCCACTGTTACTATCACAACACAGCAAATGGACCTCCTAACATGAACCCCAAGCTCTGTTCCAACTATTGTATCAACTTATCGACAGTCAAACCCATTAGGTTTACCTCCCACTGAACATTCTGCTGATTTACAACTAATTCCCGGCCATCATCAAGCTTTGCAGTAAACCCAAGTACTCTAACAATTAGTGTGAAAAATACTCTCCATTGGTGACCTAATCGTTAGGGGCAACAAAACTAGATAGTGAAGTCACCGAGAGAAAATGTGTACTACATCTATCCATCAGATCTAGTAATGATCATCGGGCGCTATATATGATTTTCCTAACGTGATCAACGAGATCTAGATAATTAACATGGTATCTTATGAGTTATAGCTTCATTAGTAAAGCGAAACCAAGCATCTCCCTATATTCTAGAGTTACCATCCAGAGATTGTATTCTCTGTAAAGAGTGATCAATAAAGCTTTCTCTTTATGAGAAAAACTAAATCTTGACAAGTACAGCCTCCAACGTATCTCAGTTTTTCTCTTTTTGTCGTAAAAAGTGAATTAGTAGATCTCAACCTGTTTGTGAAAAAAGGCATTGATCGATCAAGAAGATGCCTTCTAGGCTAGACTACAGTTTAAGACTTTAATAAAATTTTAATGCAAGATCAAAGTTAAGCATATGCTACTTGCGAAGGACAACATTTGTTGAAGTCTTCTTGTCAACTTCACTCTCGGTTGCCCAACCGACGGAGACGAAACGCCGGAGGCTCTGTTCATCCTCCATGTGCCCCGTCTATTTCATCCATTTCTCGTGGGCTCACCACCTTATCTTATTATCGTCTTCTTCCTTCTATCATAAGCCTTCATTCTCTCCCGGCTCCTCCCAAGCTGCGTGTGTTGCTCTCCATCTCTTCTTCCCTCTCAAGCTCCCAACAGTTACTCTCTCTGTCCCCATAGATCTCTTCTCCTCTCCCTCCCTCTCTCTGTGTAAAACTATATTTGTTGTGTAGATAGTGGGTTATATCTTAGCTGCTTCTTGCCTCTACTAGCGAGTAGGGCTGCAATTAAGTTCGTTCTAGTCCTCCCTTTCACCGAGGAAGACACTTCGGAGATGGCAACAAAATGAGTGGTGCCCGATGATGACCTTGGACTGTAGCAACGATGGCTAGGGAGCCCAGGAGATCAAGTGGAGTCAGTAAAACATTGATATAGCACAAGAATATTTCTTTTGTTGCAGTGGGTCATTTTCTTGTTGCAACGAGTCATTTTTCTTGTTGTGACCTAAGGCAGATGTTATTGTAAACATACGTCGATTCTCTATTCATTGCATAAGTGTACTTTGAATATTGCAATCGTGTAAACTTTTATTGCAATCATGGAAGTTTTTTTCACAATATTCTTCGGTCCTTGCGTCAGGTTTTAATGATTATTGATGATTTTTGCTGCACTAGTGCTTCTTTGATGTTTCAATAACACAGGAAAATTGTTGCGTTAGCAACTCAATTTTGTTGCAACCATCTATCTTTTTTTGTTGCCTAAGTGTTTTGTTATTGCATAAGTGTAAGTCTCTTGTTGCAATGACAAAAAAAATTTGTTGCAGTGCTGCATCACTGAAGCAACCGAATCATGCTCTTCCTCATCCCTTATACCAACGAGCCCGAGGAAGCGACGGTTGTCACACACTAGCACCATGGCAAGGTGCTCACTTGCCCTCCTACAAACGAGATGCACCAGATTTTGAGGGTGTTGGCGGGGTGACAAGGTGGTTGGGCACGCATAGGGGCAAGCATTGCGCCATCCAGGAAGAAGAGTGGAGTTGGGCGGGAAATGTTGCAATGCAACAAGCTAGTGTGTTGCATGTGGGATCAAGGGTCAAGCGGCATCCATTCAACTATGGGCCAGACGAATCGGACGGCTGGTGGGCCAGCCGATTGGTGAACCTAATTGACTGGCCAACGCCTAGTCCTCATCTTAAGTAAATTAACTAGATTGTTGAGAACCACCTCTTGGTAGGGCGGTGAAATTGTGGAGGCATGACTCCACCCGGTAGGGTTAAACTTAGGTGCTTACATTTACATGTATACAGTTGTGTTCAATAGGAATTTAGTGAGATTCGTGGATTTATCCCTAATCTTCGTTAATTCTAACATGTGATAAAGGGCGTGCTCATGTGGGTGTATACACATGATATGTATGTGTGTATACATCTTCTTTGTAATGGAAAAACGAGAATCACCTAGATTGTTACGATGTTTTGTTATCTTGACACTTATCCTACTATTTTGACCGGAAAATGTGAGGATATAGGAATATGGTGGCAATGTGAATGACCAAGCAGACACCACAGTTCAAAAATCTCTGATCAGTTGTGAAAAAAGAAAACTACCGTTATATAGAGTATAGGGGTAATTTATTTGCGATGGCATATGACTAGAATATGGTTGGTGAAAACCCCTTGGGTCCCAATATTTCACAATTTATTAAATTGTATGTACTGAACTATCACCTAGAAGTCTAAATTGAGAAGAGACGGTCATACATTATATTCCAATACTTTTCCTTCCGTCTATGCTTATTTGGGCTATAACATGGGCAAAGGAAGCAGGAGAAGGCCACAACTACAATTATTTATTATGTTAACTAAGTTTTAAACTTGAGACTTCCTGATTGCAAGTTCTATGTAGTTGATGGGGAAAGAACGGCAATAAATTTCAACACTCCCCTCACATCTGGACTCCTCCATGTGCTAGACGTGGGATGCACTTGCCGGGTCTTGAACTCGAGACCTCTTGGCTCTAATACCATATTGAATTGCATGTATCGAACCAGTTCACCCAAAAGCCTAAGCTGAGAGAAGAGGGCCGGATATTATCCTCCAACATTCCCCCTCACATCTATGCTTATTTGGAGCTATGACATGGACAGTGGAAGCAGAGGTGGGCCATAATTATTTATTGCGTTAACCAAGTTTTGAACCCAAAACATCTTGATTGCAAGCTTTATATATCTAACTAGTTCATTCACCAGCCTTAGCTGATGGAGAAAAGAGAACAATATTTTTTAACACAATTAACATTGAGGGATTAAAGCTACAACCCAGAAAACATGACATGCAAATCCATAATGTATGGTTGTATGACTACAGAATATATCTTGTGAACAATGGAACAGAAATAACCAAGGCAGAAGTCGCTTAAAATAATTGAACTCGATCAGAAGGGTGGCCTACATGCATGGAAGAAGAAGAAGAAGAAACGTTACATGTATGACCGTTTACCCTAGCAAAAATAAAGAGAAAAAGAATAAGATGTAGGGACCCTATTTTGGCATTAATGGATTAATCAAACTACCAGTGATCGCCAATATATTCCATACCTATATGATACTAGTGGATAGTGGATACCGCTGCTCCACTGCCTTCTAGTTGGATACGCATTTTATCTGTCTTTATACGGCCTACTTTTTAGTTATGGTTTTCTGACTTCTCGTTACATTCTTTAAGGTCTAATGGGTCTACGTACACTCATAGGGATCATGTATCCTTTTTTAGGGAAGGGGTCATGTATCCATTAGTATGATTTACTCCCTCCGTCCACAAATGTAAGGCGTGCACAGAATTTTAGGTTCACCTTTAACCAATAATTAAACCAATACTATTGAATGATATGACATAGTAGTGGTATCATTGGATTCATATTCAAACGTATTTTCAAATGGTATCACTTTCGTATTATATAATTCAATATTATTGGTTTAATTGTTAGTTAAAGTTGAACCTAAAATTCCGTACACGCTTTATATTTTTGGACGGAGGGAGTAATTGATTAATTGGTAAGTCATACTGTATTTTCTTTTGGAGAGTTGCCTTTTCTTCAGGTCGAGCCTATCAGGTCTAAGTTTTGTATATAAGCCAGGATATCTTTCTTTTCTTATTAGAAATATCGAGCACCTCAAGGATATCTCTATGTAAATTTTCAGAATTCCATTAACCGCATACTTGATTCATGCCATACGCTAGGATTATTATGTAGCGAAACATGCATGATTTCATTCGTAATAGGAATAATTAGTCTTACGACTTTTGAACCATAACTTTTCACCACCTTATTATTTTCATAATGACTTACTAGGTTCGAACTAGCTGGTTCCAAGACTTTAATTTAGCGATTATGGTTCAGACTCAATTGCATTTTTTTTCATTTGACCCAACGTACGCTGCCAGCTTTTTGCCATCGACTTTGTTCTAGGATCCAGATTATCACAATATTTTTCTATTTCTGTTAACTAGCGAGAGAACTTATAGGGGTCTTGACAATTTCTTTTTCCCTTTTGACGATCCATTATCGCGAGATTTTCTAGCCATCCAAAATAAAGGGCAGATTGAACTGAGTATATGGTTCGCGACGTAAAATGGACTTTTCATATTAATAGAACCAAACTTCGTCAAAAACTAAAACATAGGTTCCTTTCTCGCTAATATATATTTGGATCACATACCTATTTAAAACAACACCGGAAAACAGCACGTCAAAATAGAAACTCAAAATGGAAAAGTTTCTCAACTTTTCATGCACCATATTTTTCTCATCCACTTCTGTCTTTGGGTGAATAGCGGACAGAGAAAATGTTACTCACTCTATTTTAATATGTAGGACATTCTCGTGTTTTAAGATTTAAGTTTGATCAATAATAAAACTAATACTTATAGTATTACTTTTGTATCATATAATCTATATTTTATAGCTCTAAATATTGGTCAAACTTGTTTTAAAATGCGTGGGTGCCTTAGGATGTGTTTGGATGGGACGAAGAAGTCGAACAGAATGGAATGATTCTGGAACCCAAAGAATGAGATGTAACGATTCTAATTGGTCAATTAGTTGGAGGATTGGAATGATTTCTGTTTTTTGTTTGGTTGGCACAATGAAATAGAACTAAATGCTTACATTCAATGTTTCATTCCCTGGAGAAGGAGTATAAAGTATGAAATAAAATAAACAAGACCAAACACAGATAATGCAGCGAGCTGCTTGTTTTCCTTAGCAAACAGGTTCGTCCATCAAAAGCACAGCCGTAGCCGTACCAATTTTGTGACCACGCTAACCAAAGAGGCAAAGAGCCAGTCCTCGGTCGAATCGGCGCTCTTGGCACATCAAGGCGCCAGACCGGTGACCACGGGACGCGCGATGTGACACCACTCCGCTCCCGCACATCGATCACCCACGAAAACACTTCTTTTCTCGCCTGCGAATCAATCAGTCACGTTTCTCGGACATGTGCGTGTCCATCGAAATGTGTCATGCACATCATGTGCATGTCACGTCGAACGTCGCGCTCCACCAATGACCGATGTTGCTTCACAGAGGAATATATCAGTCAAGCCAAACCAAACAACTGTAATATCGTTTAAAAAAAATTAAAAGAACATGCTACAGACTAGCTTTGATCGGTTTTGTCCTGTAAATTAGTCCCTAATCTCTAACTCAAAGCCAGCCCTCCTGCCAATTAATTTAAAAATCTAAATAACAATCAAGGTTCCATTGTTATAATCAGATATCCGCACGAGGCGTCAAACATTATATTTTTCGAATGAAAAGACTGAATTTCAAATCTATGAGTACAAAAAGAGAAATTTAAAAGGAAAAAATGCTTTGAAAAGTCACCTTGAAATCAAGAGATCCTATCCATCTATAACTGTTATTGCTATGGGGGACTCATCTAAAAGTGGAAATAATATATACTCTCAGTGAAATGTGTAGTATCCTGGTAGTTTTGATAAACATATGTAATTTTACGCAATTTATTCAGAGTAAAAGCATATCCTAATGATAAAAGAAGATCCATTTTATCCCACATTTTGTTATTTAACCCCAAAACTAGTTATTTAATCTCCAAGACTCGCAAGATCAATTCAATTAGGAGGGTGGTTCTGCCGACGAGGTTAGGGTTTCATCACCGTTTGCATTTATGTCATAAATTTTTTTATTTAGAAACAAGATCTTTCTTCGTTATAATGAACGAGTGATCAAAATTTATAAAAATGAATCATCAAACAGCAAGTGAATTTTTCTTTTAAAAAAGGTAACAAGATGTTCCTTCATTCTATGTCGTAAAAACAATTTGCGATTTTGAAGCCAAAATAATGTCTCGTCAACTCAGTCTGGGCATTCAGTTTAACCGAAATTTCAGTTTTTGGGTCTTTTGAAAATTTTGGTTTTCCAAAAATAGAAACCAAAATATTTTTTGAATTTTCATAAACTGAATATTCGGTCATGGTTTTCGGTTTAAACTGAAATATACAGAACACAACAAAATTAAAAAATGCGCCATGAATTCACAGCCCACAATTTCGTATCTTGTCAATGACATTCTTCTCAGGCTTTAATTTTCACTTGAAGCTACAAATGAGGCCATGAATTTATTTCAATGTCATAGATTCACAGCACTTGGACAAAGTAATACCAGCACGAATGATGGATGTATGCCAAAAAAATTCAGTCTGACGATTCTTCAATTGATTCCTCGCGAAAAATGTAATTGATGGATTACTTTTTGCAGCATGCCGTCGGCGAGACAGACGAAGTGTTCCAGCGTGACAAATTCTCCATGGCTCGGGTTAAAACAATAACTAGTTCTTGCATTTGGTCTATTGGTGGGTTTATTCGGTTAACTGAGAAACTAAAACCGAATATACTGAAATAAATTTAGTTTTTCAAAATAAAAACCAAAGTAATTTTGGTGAACCAAAATTAAGATTAATTTCTTTTTTTTGTTTCATATTCGGTTTGAGTTTTTCAATTTCTTAATTTGGTTTTTTTTTCATATTCGGTTTGAGTTTCTCAATTTCTATGTCCACCCGGACCGTGAACGGAACAACCGTTCCAAACATGTAACGTGACATGATTTTATAAGGAGGTGTTTGGTTGGGTTGTGGCTTATTTAAAAGCAGCTGTCGGCTGTCTGCTCTGAGAAAGCTGTCTGCCGGCTGTCTGTTATAGGAATGTTGAGTTTCGGTTGTTTTGTTTTAGTGAAAAATATGGATAATTAGTTGTTAACTACAGGAGCAATCTCAGCACAGCATCCCAAAAACCAAGAAAGCACCTCAAAATGTGCTTTTGTTTTGTACTATAGTTTTAGCTTATAAACAGGGAAAGCAACTTTTAGATATTTGGTGCTTGGTTAGACTTTTGGCTTAAGTACCCGTTTCCTACGTTTAAAGGGTTAGCTGGACTCTTGCGAAGTTCCGTGGAAAAAATCTATCCCAATTGGCGTGACCCAACCCCAAATCAAACACATGACACGTTGTTGTAGTCGCATCGGTGCATCGTGCAGACGTCTGACCGATCAGTGCTGAGATGCGATGGACGCGACGGTGGATGAGATCTTCCATGACCCAGACTCGTTGCGTCGTCGATGGAGGCAGGTAAACTATACGTGTTGGGGAACGCGCTACGCAAAACAAAATTTTTCGCGCACGAACCAAACCAAGAAACACTATCGAGGTGTAGGTAACGATATCATACCTTCGACGATCACGTCAATGCAGCGGAGAAGTTGACCGATGTCGATGAAGTCCGCAGACTCCCGCAGCTAGGTTATACCTCCCAGCCGCGAGAGCGATCTCCTCGTGAATAGTTCGCCCGATCAAACGCCGAAGTATACGACGTCTCCGAGGTATCCACGTGTACCGGATCAGCGATACCGCGGTAATGTGTGGACCAGCACACAAGAACAGCGGGGATCTACGAGAAGGAGAAGCAGCAGCGCGCCGGCAGCTGTACTAGATCCAATCTAGAAGAGAGAGAAAAAGAAGGCTGTGGCCAATCTAGAGATGGCCGGCCTAGGGTTTAGTCCAAGGGACTAGGGCTGCCTCTGGGGCTGCTTGGGATACCCTTTGAGGTGCCCTGCCCCTCTATTTATAGGGGTTGGGGCAGCTCTCCCTAGGCAGGTGGAGTCCTACTCCAGCAGGGACACCCTGTTGGAGTTGGAGTCCAACTCCACTAGAACCTTCTAGAACCTTCTAGAATTTCTAGAACCTTCCAGAACCTTCTAGAATTTATAGAACCTTCCAGAACCTTCTAGAACCTTCCAATACTTTCCGGAACACTTCCGGACATCACCGGAACCATCCGGGACCTCCCGAAACACTTTCGAGATCATCCGAAACACTTTCGGAACCCTTCTCTCTCGTTCTCCATAAATCGTAGCATTCCTAAATGTCGCTAAAACATTAAGCGTGTGACCCTATAGGTTCGAGTATATGTGGACATGTCCGGAACACATTCCGGTCAATAATCGTCAGCGGGATCTGGACACCCATAACGACTCCCACATATCATCGAAGATCTTTATCGAGCAAACCTTGTATTGTCGCATACAATTCCTTTTGCCTCACGATACATTACACAACCCGAGGCGAGACTTTGACGGTATCCCTGTGATCAACTCCTTGATCACCATACCTAGTTATCCTCGTTACCGGTTTGTACTCTTTTCTCGTTTCCGTATTCCGGTATCCCCGTGACTAACCTTTTAGTCACAATACCTGGCCAGGCGATGCTGGACACCGTAATACCGAGTGGGCCCAGAGTGTATCTCTCCATCGCCGGATGGGCAAATCCCAGTCTTGACATATCTAGAACCACGATATACTTTCTGGTGTACCTGGAAGTCACCTTTATAATTACCCAGTTACGGCGTAACGATTGATGACCCCAAAGCAACCATCCGGTATCCGAGTCTATGATATTCTCATGGTCTAAGGACGCAAGTAAACGTTAACACATCATGAGAAGATACTGACAACATATTGACGAAGTGATCTCGCAGTATCTCATAAGGGGTCTATCCAACACCATTGTTACCCTAACAATGTGTTCCCATTATTGCCGGCATCCTTGTTACATTAACAATGCCCATGATCAGGAAAACAAGATCATCAACAATACATGAGCTAGTCCAGAGGCCTGACTAGGGATCTGAATGGTGTTTATTATTCCACACATGCAATTAGGTTTTCCTCTGAATCTCATATTCAAGAACCAATGCAATTTTAGCATAGAACATAAACTTAATCATGAACATGAAAATAGAATAATAACAACTTTATTATTGCCTCTAGGGCATATTTCCAACAATACGTGACCCGGCAGCGCTTCACGTGCGCGTCCGGTCGGTTGGGTAATGGGGCGCGCGCGCCCGTGAAGGTCGTGAGGCGAGGGTCCAGCCGTGTGCGGCGCTTTGCCTCGGTGCCGTGCCAAGCCTACGCCTGACGCGTGAAATGTGTCGCTCCCTACGCTTCCCCTTCCATGTCTTCTTTAAATCTCCTTCGAAATTTATATTCCAAATAATTATGAATCACAGATATCATGGTCTTTATTCTAAGGGCACTCCCAATGCATTGTATCTTAGATTGTATCTTATTGCATTAAATAACTGTTTAGATACAACCTGCTCAATGGGTTGTATCTTAGTGTTGTATCTAAAAGAGCTCTCATTTAATGTGTTTTGTGAGAGAAAAATTATGAGATGTCTTGAATTTGGTGCTAAGAGCCATATCTAGATTAAGATATGGTTACTTTCTCTTTTCTCAATAAATAGGGTGCCACATCAGATTTTTGTTTAGGTGGCATGATTTAGATCTAGTACATGGTGTAGCATTGGGACTGTCCTAATCGGTTTCTGAATTGTTAGAGATATAAAAAGATCCGAGGCATTTATTTATCTAGAATAGTCGCGGATTCGTTTTTCGAGTTTCAATAAAAAAAATAACCGGAGCTGCGCTGCCGCCGGAGCCGTGCCTGCCACCAGGGCAGCGCCAGCCATCGGAGTAGTTCGACGGTGTTTATGTACACGCCCAGCTTCGGCTACCCGGCCACCGTCATTGCACGGGCCGACGCTGCGTCCCGGAGACCCTCGAACGCCCACCAGATGGTTAATAATTAATAGACTTCCTAAGACGACCGTAGTATCGCTCCATCAGAGCCTCGAATCACAACACTCGTACTAGAGAAAGAATTTGCTAGATCAAAACCCACGTCCACTTTGATTTTTACCCATCCCAGTGAAGGCGGTGACCATCTTTCCTTGACAAACGATCACGGCAAACATTAGAAATGACACGTGTTGGATAGGGTACAGAAGATTTACCTTTTAAATTAAGAGGCAATTGCCTCAGTACCACTAAGTCATCTACAATTCTCCAAAATACCACTCAAACATCACATCTCTCTAAAATACCATCTAATTCCATTTCCGTCACTCTAAAATAGCATTCTGTTTATTTACCATTCAATTCCGTCCATCCGCCGCCGCCCCCCTGCCCAACTGCCGCCGCCTCGCATCCCGCACGGCGCTCCACCTCCCCAGGCCACCGCCGCCACCGTTTCCCGCCTCCCCGCGCGGCGCTCCGCCTCGCCGCCTCCCGCCGGGCTCGCCTCCTCGCCTCCCGTCGGGCTCGCCTCCTCACCTCCCGTCGGGCTCGCCTCCTCGCCTCCCGCCGGGCCCGTCCCGCGAGTGCCGCCGCCTCCCGCGCCGGCCCCGCCACTCGCGCGGGCCACCGCGCCCCCTCGCCTTCCACGCTGGACGCCGACTCCTCGCCTCCCGCCGGGCCCGCCACGCTCGCCTGGTCCGCCTCCCCCGCTCGCCCAACCGCCGCCTTCCCGCCTCCCGCCTTCGGACCCGCGCCGCTCGGCCGGCTCGCCTTCCCCGCTCAGGTCCGTGCCGGTCGGCCGGTTCCGCTCGGGCCCGCGCCGCTGCACCCACACGCGCCGCTTGCCGCTTGTGGCGCGAGCCCGAGTCGCCGCTGCTGCCTTCGGCCGGGGCTGAGGCCGGGCCTCCTTGCCTCCGCCGTTGCTAAGAGACTGGTTGAGGAGCGCCTACGTGACGGGGAAGGTGCGGATGCGAGACGCCGGTATTGACTAACGGGTAAATAAACAGAATACTATTTTGGAGTGATGGAAATGGAATTGGATGGTATTTTGGAGAGAGGTGATGTTTGAGTGGTATTTTGGAGAATTGTAGATGTCTTAGTGGTACTGAGGCAATTGCCTCTTAAATCAACCTCGCCACAGGTGAGCACACAATGCCCAATGAGGCGTGATAGTTGCTAATGAAAATAACCAACGCCGTAATAGTATCCTTGCCATCTCCGAAGATAATGTTAATTCGGATCGCCAAAGAAGAACAACAATTTCGTACGAGTATCGGCATCCACTTGAGCCAGCAAAGAAAGAAACCAATCAGGACCATTTTTCACAAAAATATGCTCCCATGGCACGCCCCAAACTCCCCTCATAGCAAAACGAAGAGTGTGTGTGCCTTGGTACAAATAATAGTAGCATGAAAACCATCCTCAACTTCCAGTCCACAAATATGACAGATCGGCAGACTATCCATATGTCTTCTCCGCAGGCTTGCTTGAACAGCTAAGCGTTCTGTCGCTAGCCTCCATGCAAAAACCTTTACTTTCTAGGGAACATGAGTACTCCAAATAAGCTTGCGCCCCGTTTGGTTGCAAGAATTAGGCTTGGAATCGCAGAATTGGAATTTGTAGAAGTGAAATATTTTGTGTTTGGATGGACATGGAATTGGAAATAGAAACCTGCCCCGATTCCACGAGGTATTGGCGCACACCTACGTGGGACCGCGCCCAATTCCCACCTCCTGCGTTCGGTTTTGGCCGAAAATCCCCCGCTCCCGCATACCCCTTCGCTGCCTCCCCGCGTTCTTTTCCATCGCGTAGCAAGAGGCTTCGGGAGAGGCGAGCAGAAGGAAGAGGTGATTGCGAACATCTCGGCGTTAGCGACAGCTACGGCGACGCAGGTCAGTTCCTCTACACCCGTAGCCTTCTTCCTGCTCTCTCCTTCCCCATGTGTAGCCCCCCTTGAGCAGCCACCCTCCTACCTCTCATCCCTATCCCGTGACTCCTCTATTCCCTCCTCCCATGGCGCCTGTCCTCTCCCTCCCATAGCGCCTCTCCTCTCCCTCCCTTGTTGCCTCTCCTGCGGCCCCCTTGCTTCTTCTCTCTTGGAAACCCTAGAAATTGGGTAATCTCTCAAACTCCTAATCCCCTTGTTGGCTGCACATTCCGTAATTCCATCTTGCCTTTTGCAGGTCAATTTGGAGTTGTAGAAGCAGTGCGGGTAGCAAATCAGATCAAGGCTGAGGTAATATGCATGAAAAGATTGATTTTGTATGTGCAAATCAGATCAAGGCTGTTGTATGTGCTACTGTAGTGTTCGTAGCATTTTCTGTGCATCTTGTTTCTTACGAAATCCATCTATTTTCTTGTCTAGGAAGTACTGTGATTGCTACTTTTGTTCTGTTGTCCTTGAAAAAATTCCAGAGATTAAGCTCTTCTCCATGTGTTTTGCAATATTTACTTATGAATGAATTTTTTTGGTTGTATGTTCTATTTCGTATATGTATAGCTAGACCATGTCAAAAAAATCTTTAGATTCGCTTTCTTGGGTAATAGAAGAAAATGAAAGAAGGAAGAGGAGAAGGATTATGTTGGTAGAACTTTTTTTGCAATACTTGTCGTGGTGATAGCATATATCCATAGGGAGAGGAAACCAAGGGAGATATGCCAATTTAGTGATGACGAGGAGAGGCATACGATTAGGAGGTATTTGTTGAAAGACATGTATGATGGGTCTGAAGTTACATGTTATGATGAACTATGTTTAACTAAAAGGACCTTCCATGACTTGTCAACCATGTTGCGTGAGAGGGGTGGGCTGCGTGACAACGTGCACATTACAGTTGAAGAAAAGGTTGCTATGTTCTTGCTTGTTGTTGGCCATGGTCTGAAAATGAGGCTACTTCGTGGAACTTATAAGCGATCACTTGAGATGATTAGTAGGCAATTTTCTGAGGTGTTAGCAGCCATTCTATCATTGTCTGGGGAGATCATCAAACTCCCCGATCCTTCGATTCAGCTTTCTGAAGATTACAAATGGAAGTGGTTTGAACATGCTCTTGGAGCACTAGATGGGTGTCACATTGATGTATGTGTTCTTGTGGCACATCAAGGAAGATATAGAAATAGAAAGCAACAAATCACAACTAACATGCTAGGTGTTTGCAACCGGAACATGAAATTTCAATATGTTCTACCTGGATGGGAGGGTTTAGCTTCTGACTCAAGGGTTTTGCGTGATGCGATGACTCGCCAATATGCTTTTGTTGTACCCAAGGGTATGACTCTTTATCTTGGCACATTTTATTTTCTTTTTGTGCTTGTTTGTTAGATAACTCCGTTCCTTCACAATAGGAAAATATTACTTAGTTGATGCCGATTACACCAATGGTCCTGGTTTTTTAGCTCCATACCGATCCACTCGCTATCACTTGAAAGAGTGGGCTGCAAGTCAACAACGTCCTAAAACTCCGAAAGAATTGTTTAACTTGCGCCATGCTCGTGCTAGAAACGTGGTAGAGAGAACCTTTGGCTTATTGAAGAAGAAATGGGCTATCTTGCGTAACCAATCTTTCTTTGACATAAAGGACCAGGTAAATGGCATGTCCACCTAGTGTATCATACTTGAATCTGACTTTCTATTGGTTGCTTTGACACCATACTAATATTTTCGTAGATTCGCATTATTAATGCTTGTTGTCTATTGCACAACTTTGCAAGAGATAGGCAGCGTGAGATGGATGATATCATATTGCAGCAAGTGGACAATGATATAGCAGCTGCACCAATTGAGGTTGTAGATGATAGCAATTTAATTAGGAGTGTTCAAGTCACTAATGAGTGGAACAACTTTAGGGATCAACTAGCTAACGATATGTTTGATGATTACCAAGCTAGGCATGCGTCTTTGGGAACTGAATAGAAAGTTTGGTAGCTTGTTGTTGGGGTATTTTGTGTGATAGCTTGAATTTTGGGTTTTTGCAGGATAGCTTGCTTTTGAGGTATTAAGTCTGATAGCTTGTTGTTGGGTATTTTGTACATGCATCATCTCTATGGAAGAAATATATATATGGTGTTATCTTTATGTCTTCTTCCATGTGTTTCTATTTACCTCTCTATATTTACCTTTCTATAATTGCCAAATTTTGCTACACTTCTATCATTCTAGCACCATGATTGAACCAAAAGTAAAGAAAGGTCATAGGACCTACCTCACCTGGGCTGAAGAAATGGATAGAGAACTTCTAGAAGTACTTGTTGAGCATCACAACAATGGTGATCATGCCCAAAATGGTTGGAAGCCACATGTATACAATGCTGCTATAAGAAATGTACGAGAGAAGTGCAATGTGGATATCACAAAAGATAATATAGCTGCAAGATGCAAGACTTTTGACAAGCATTATGAAATTATTAGCAAGATACTTTCTCAAAGCGGATTTGGGTGGGATTGGGAAAACAATAAGCTCTCAATTGATAGCGACGATGTCTGGACTAGATATGTGGAGGTATGCACACATTCATATTTACCTTTCAGTTTTTTATTTCCTTTTTCTACGTTATAACATGAACCAGATTGCACTTGATATTGATTATTTGTATTTTACAGAGTAATAAAGGAGCTGCTTGCTACAAGACCAAAGTTGTCAAGCATTGGGATGCAATCAGCCTTATATACTCCAAAGATCATGCCACGGGTGAAGCGGCTAGGACAGGCGTTGAAAATGCTCAAGAGACGGTGCTCGATGGTGCTGCTCTAAACTGCAAGGAAGGCTCTCCTGATTCACCTATTGCAGGTCCATCTCCTTTGGGAAAGAGGCCACGAACAGGTGATGCAATCGTGGGTTTGCTTGGAGACATTAAAACCTCATTTCAATCTGCTTTCAAGTCAACTGAGCCTTTGGAACTACCAAAGGTTACTCCTCCTGCTGAGATCCTTGCATCACTTAAACAGATTCCAGATTTGGCTCGTGGTGATATGCTTCGAGCATATGGCATGCTGGTGTGTGATGATCGCATATTCAAAGCACTTTTGGAACTTCCAATGGACATGAGGAAGGATTGGTTGATGGAGATTGCGAAGAAGTGAGGTTGAGAAGAAGTGAACTTGACTCATCTTTTGTAATGTTTGTAGTACTATGTTTTATGCTCAACTTTTGTGTCAGAACTCTATGGACCTTGTCAAGATTAACTTTATATTTGAGCTCCAATGTATGAGCTCTATGAAGCATGCACTTTTATTTGAGTTGGAATATATGGTCCCTGTGAAATATGTACTTTTTATATGTACTGTGTGAATCATGGAAATTTTATTTCTATTCGAGGCTTTGTTGAATGATGGATCTTGTTCATGCTTTTCATGAATTTTGTTGAAAAGGAATAATTTGTTACTGCAGTACTTTGTAAAAAAAAATTGGATTTTTTAAGTGATACAAATATTAGAAAATGTGCATGTATTGTGTAATTATTAATTTTCATTGCGTAAATACAAAATTGTAATAATCAAGGTGTAAGTACAACAAGAATGCTACATAACATATTCTCTCATGTCCAAACTCTGAGAAGCAACGAATCGACAAAAGTGTACAACCAAACAGGAATTGGAATTGGCAAGTTGAATGAATTCCACCAAGCGATTCCAAGTGCCAACCAAACAACAGAATTGGAATCACGTCTCATTTCCATTTCAGGTTGAATTGGAATTTACTCTTCAATTCTGTAAACCAATTACATTTCCTGCAACCAAACAGAGCATTGTAGATTTTTTGTTTCCCTGTGACAGTATGGCTACCTTGACCACCAGGATCCTAAAGAAGGTGCTCCCGAAGGCCAAGATTATATGCGCTACGCATCGGAGAACATGCCGCTTCTCTAATGGTGCCAAGCAAGAAAATCAACATCTGCAACTTAGGGAAGATGAATATTTGGAATAGCATCTGCATCATGTAGCTAAAATATATGGCGGACTAAAGTCTCGTCTCATATCCTAGTACTCAGGATCAAAAGCTGTGAGACCTTCTTCAGACGGGATCTTGACCTTTCACCGTGATTTTCAGAGACATCTTTCTCAAAACCACCTCGAGGAAAATATTTAGCCTTAAACAATCTGACACATAGGCTATCTGAAAACACTAGTAGGCGCCAAGCTTGTCGAGCTAAAGAGCTAGATTAAAAATCCTAAGGTCCCGTAAGCCAATACCCCCGAATATTTTAGGACGAATAGTTTTATCCCAGACGAGCCCCTTTCTTTATCATTCCCCACCAGAAGTTATGGATAAGCTGCATGATATCGGCCCCCTTCTAGACGGCTTCTTCAGCGGCTTCTCCCAGAGGCTTTTGGGAGAAGCGAGACCAATCGGAAATTAAAAAACCCCCATAGCATATGTCGGGAGTTATTCAATTATAACTCCCCAGTGATATACTATAGCTATTGTTAGGATTGTTAGTGGAGGTGACTGTATCCCTTGTCCATCAGGTATCAAATTACAGATTTGCTCCTTGTGTGTCTCACCGTGGAGGAATCTACTTTTAGTGGTAGGCCACGTATCTGTTAATAATGAAACATCTGTGGTGACTTCAATAATCTCTAAACCCCACCAGTCCAGTCTCATATAACCGCGAGAGTGAGTGAGTGTATGATGTGATGTGCCTATGTTCACGTCTGCAAGTTATAGTGGATGCTTCTCAAAAACATTTCCAAACAGCAACACTGAAAAACTTCATTTCCAACAATGCACAACACTTCAAAGCTTAAGTCTCTCTCTCTCTCTCTTCAGTTGGAATATTCCTTTTGATCCCGTAGGATTTTAAATACACAAAATTAAAATTATAGGATTGTAAAGACATATCTTTTTCATTTTTATAAAATTGAAAACCATATAGAATCGTAAGAAAAGGTGTCTGATTACAATGTAGGAAAATAATATGAAAACTCAATAAGAACTTTTTCAAAAGATAAGACTCAACGAAGGTTTTCATTTGAAATTGAGTGCAAAGTGGTTCGGATCAAATAATCTATGTAAAGACAAACCTACTAAATTACTTTGAATCAAAGAAACTGGGCAGTTGTTCGGTGCGAAAGCTGGTCGGTTTCTAGGTTAACAGCAAAATTAGCCGAACAAAACTGGTTCTAGTCCTAGTTTCGCATGTCGAGCCTCAAACGCATGATCTTTCATAACCAAGCTTCTCTTTGCATTTAAGGAGGTCGCACTTGTAATTCAATTTTCTCTCAAGGAAATCCTTGTAATATCTATAGTCTAATGCCTTTGGATAACCAATCCAGAAGCTTCTGCTAGACCCTTATTAACTAGTAACCTTTTGCTGCAAAGCACCTTCAACTAGTGGAAATTAAATATGAAAAATTAGTTCTTTTGACATTTGCAAGTATAGTATTTTATTATACATTTTCTTGCCCTAAATATTGCTGGGGTGGAAGAAGACTAAAAAACATACAATGATGCCAACTCTCTAAGAAATGCCATTATATGCTAAATCAAACATATTACAAGCGTATGTAATTTATTTATATCGATCATTTAGAATTTCATCTCAAATGAGAAAACACAGTTTGAAAACAGAAATTCTTTAAGCATGGAAAACCAAGCGTTGCTTGTGTGGTTAGAGGAGTGTGTGTGTTTCTTGTACTTGGTATTTCTAAAATAAAAAATATTTAAACATGAAAAACAACAATTTTCAGATATATAGATTGATGTTGAGGAGTAATCAAGAAACAATAAGTATATTGAGTAGGCAATAAGTATAGAAGTAATTAGGGTAGAGTCTGCTCTTTGTCACAACTGATGGATGGAGAATTATAAAATTAAATTAAAGATCTCAAAAAGTATCAAATTCTAACTTGTGCCTTTTATATTTGTATATAAAATGTCCTTCAATGTTTTGTGAAAAACGCATGATTCTTTAGGATTTCGTGGACATTTCATACTTGATGAGCGTTGATGCACCTAAAGCATATCATTATTTCCTCGGAGATTTAGTACTGTTCATATATTATTTGACCCAATTATTGAGCTAATATTGTTATTATTGAAGAAACATGGTTGTTAAGCCTTTTCGCAGGATAAGAGGTGAATTCTATAAATCTAAAACTGGGATCACGTAGACAAAAGGATTTCTAGAAACTTTCTACTATGGATTGCCGCCAAAATTCCTTTCCAAGAGGTTACACGATCAGCTCACTCCTTTCACTAGGTCGTGCAACGCAGCGACGCCACCTCTTCGTCAACCTTTTTCACACGGGCGACGACCACCCAGAGAGATCAGAGATCAAGGAACTTATTCCTCATTGACAATGACTCTTTTTATTGGATTTGTGAACTATTTTATTTTTTCGTGACAAAGATAACACCTGGAAGTGATGAGATGGTATGCTGCCAGCGGTAAGAGGCGGGAACACACCACATGTCGCGTGGGGAAGCCATTTGCTCGGAGACGACGAGCCGTTGCTAAATCCAACCGCTTGGGACTCAGGACAACGAGCCGCCGCCGAATTAGGTCGCCTGCAGTGATAGATCTTCGATGACAAGAGCTCACGGAGGGCCACCGTCTCTAGATTCGCCGTCGTCGGGGGACGTGAGGACAGCCGCCCTCTTTTGTCGCTAAAAATAGTCAGATGTTCCTGCAGAAGCAGGACCCGCATGCATAGATCCATTGGTGCCTTTTCTTTGAGACGCCGTGCACGCAGCTAGGCCGTTTCGTTGCGTTTCGTTCGGGGTTGCGAGCCACGATATCACGGTGAGATTCTTCTTCACACGCGGTTGCGCGGCCTCGAGTAGGTCGCAGCCCAATCATCCATCCACTCGTAGCCCCGAAGTTCCCTTGACGTTTCAGCTTGAGGGGTGATCCTGTGATCTACGTACTGAGCTCTTTTACAGTACCTCTAAATGAATATAGACCATCCATTTGTTGAAATCTAATGGTTCATCTTGTCTGGTACTCTAATACCAGATTTATGGAGTACCACCTTTAAATACTTAAGAAAAAATAGGGAGTACCCTGATATTAGGGTTAAAACTAGAATTATCCTAGTCCCCGATTCTATTTCGCCGATTTTTTCAATCCACCTAAACACCCCGCCCGCCCCCGTCGTCGGCGTCCAGCTGCCGGCGCCCGCCGGTGCCCCGCCCACCGCGCCTCCACCGCCCACCCTTGCCCGCCACGGCCGCCCACGCCCGCCCGTGCTGCGCCGGCCGCCCTCGCCCGCCACGGCGGCCCACGCTCGCCCGTGCCCGACTCGGCCGCCCGCGCCCGACTCGGCTGGCCGTGCCTGCCTCGGTCGGCCCCGCCGCGTGCCCGCGTCCGTGGGGAGAGGCGGAGGCACACGCCCGCGGGGAGAGGCGGAGGCACACGCCCGCGGGGAGAGGTGGAGGAGCGGGGGGAGGAGAGGCGGCGGCCTGCACCCGCGGGGAGAGGTGGAGGCGCGGGGAGAGGAGCGGCGACCGCGTGCGCTCACGTGGAGAGGCGGCGGCGCGGGGGGAGAGGAGCGGCGGCGCTGGTTGCTCTAGCAGCCGCGTGCGCCGGTGAGGAGAGGCGGCGGCCGGGTGGAGAGCAGGCGTGACGCGCTGGAGCAGCTGGAGCAAGAGTCTATTCGGGAGGAGAAAGCTAGCAAAGGTGGAAAATTTATTCTACCCTTACAGATAGACGATTAGATTTTATTGATACTTCAATTTCAGTCTAAAGAGTACCAAGGTACAGTAAAAAAGTTCTCTTCTGTTTCCGTGATTTTGCTAGTGCCGGGGGTACTTCGCCGTAGCCATCACGTACTTCCATCTCGCTCCGTGCTCCTCACGAGGTCGTCACACTCATTCCTAGAGGTTTGAAAACAGTGATATGTTAAACACTACTAGCTCTAGTACTAGTACTAGTACTAGGTGGAATATATAACCCTCGGGAGAAAACTGAATGGACCCATATTTTAACATGTCATCTTAGAAGCAAAACTAACTTTTATTTAAAAAGTTAAGAGATGTCCTTGAAGGTGCAGATAATCTGGTAGTGGTAGAAGGGAAAAGAAAGGAAGATGCTCAGCGGAAGAGAAAAGATAGACAAGAGACAGCCCACACATGGATCCCTTGTCGGTGGCTTCGTTTCTCGACGGATCTCATTGCAACGCCTAAAGGTCACTGATTTGATATACAACCGCAGATCTTCAATTTCTTTGCAAGCACAAACTCTGTTTTCAGAACATGAATCATTTAAAGTCTGATGGACAGGATTGATTACAACAACCTAAAAGAGTAAAAGTAACCTTTGTTGGAGCCCTACCAAACTCCCCCAGGGTCAACCAAGCAGAGCTGATCGAACCAAAAAAATCTGTTACGACTCCATAAACTAGTGCAGGAGAATTTGAGGACACTACACTAATCTCTGCTTCCCGCTCCTCCCCGAGGAAAGGCAAACGATATTAGAAGCAGGCGAGTTTTTGTGTCGCTTCTACACATGCAAGCACGCCGGAGCACCCAAAACACAAAGCCTGGACCAAGCTGGAGGCCCTGCATTTGAATATTTATGCAAGGACTTGTGTGTTTCTGGTTTCGGGTGCTCTGCGAATTCCAAGGCTCTCTTGAGAACATAAAACGCCTCTGGAGTCTGAATCCATGTGCATAACAAATTGAAGAAACCCAAGCTCTGCTCGGTGACCTAGATGAATGTGAGACGCGACCTTCCTGCTCTTGACCCCAAATCCCAAGGACACTGGAGAGTAAATAAAAAATATGTAGGGGCGCACCAAAGAGAAACGAGACAACAAAAAGTGGCAAAATTGTCTTTTGTTTTTTGTCCCTTCGTGACATCAGTCTCAAAGATCGTGACGTCGAAAGTAGTTTCGGAAAACAAATCAACATTTTTCGCACTAACAAATGTGGAGATCGTAGAGATTTAAAATAAATCGAAACAAAGAGTACAACGAGAGTTCGCTCCTTTCAGAATGATCTATTTTGCGAATACCACGACTCTGAAACTTTGCTTTTAAAGCATCGAAATTCGATCTTGTTAGGGCAAGTCCAGCAACTCCCCTAAAATGTCTCCCCTAAAACTCCATATAGAGGACTCCCCTAAAAAGATGCTCCCTTAAAATTTGTTGAACTCCAACAGCTCCCCTAAACCATCTCCCCTATATTCCACTCACATATATTTTAACAATATTTTATAACTAAAATTTTTCTTTCTCCTTTTTCTTTTTTTTCCTCCTCCATTTCCTTTTTTCTTTTCCTTCCTCCTTTTTCTTTCTTTTCTTCTTTTTTCCTCCTCCATTTCCTTTTTTTCTTTTCCTTCCTCTTTTTACTTTCTTTTCTTATTTTTTCCTCCTCCATTTCCTTTTTTCTTTTCCTTCCTCCTTTTTCTTTCTTTTTTTCTTTTCTCTGCCGGCCGGCTCTTCCACCCTAATGGGCCACGGCCCATTTGCGCTGGATCGGTGGGGGCGGGTGATATACCTCCCCACCGCCACCGCCCCCTACCCCATCTCCATCTCCCCCGTCCTCCCCACCGCCGCCGCCCCCTACCCCATCTCCATCTCCCCTGTAGCTCCTTCCCCGGGCTCCGCCGCCTCCGCCTACCCCGGCCTCCTCCACCTTCCCAGGCCTCCCCCGCCTTCCCCGGCCTCCCCCGCCTCCGTCCCCTCGCCGGCTCCTCTCGTGGCTCCGCTCCTCCCCTCGCTGGTGCCGCCGCTCCGCGGCGCTGACCTCCTCCGCCTTCCCCGGGTTCCGCCACCTCCATCCCCTCGCCGGCTCCTCCCGCGTCCTCTGCCTCGCCGCCGGCGCTGGCGACGTCGTCGACGCACTCCAGTGTGGTGGCGGGAAGGACACTTCCGGAGCGTGGTGGAGGGAGCCGTTGGCGTGGTCGGGCGGATCGGGGAGGGATCGGGGAGCCCCGAAAGGTAGGGGAGAGAGAACGCGATTTAGGGGAGCCCCGAGAGTAGGGGAGGCAATCGGGGGCTTGCTGGAGGCAAGTTTTCTGACTTCCTCCCCTATTTTAGGGATCGGGAGGCGGTTGGGGGCTTGCTGGACTTGCTCTTACTCCCTAACAATAACAAGCGATTTCCGCGAAGCTATCGTGGATATTTATACATATTTGTAAACATAATGGTTCTTAGCCACGTTTTTTAAGAATATAAACTCGCATATTAATCTAAAAATCTATATTAATTTTCACATTAAGTGAGTCTAGATAACAAATACTCCCTCCTTTTCAAAAAAGAGGACGTCTTAGCGTTTTGACGGATACCAAGGAGGAATTACTGCGGGTGCACGCTTACCTCGGAGTACTGCAGCGATCTCTCGAAATTCCGCGAGTTTCGCCAGGCTAGACGCGGTCACCGCGCTCTGTGCCACGTTGGCGCGACTGCATGGTTTGCATGGCGCGACTGCCGCGCGCGGCGAATACTGGGGCTTGCATGCCGCGCCAGTTTCTGCTTAGCGCCTAAATTCTGCAATCAGTTTCTACTTAGCGCTTAAACTCCGTAAGTAATTTGTAGATTAGCGCCTAAACGAAAATTACTCCATGAGTATTTCGGGAGTTCATTGCTGTGGCGTACCCGGTTTTAAGGCCGGATACTCCCTTGTGATTACTGTACCAGTCCCTGGATCAGTAGCCAGTACACACAAGTTAACCTGTATATCATTGACATACATATGAATTTAAGTAAATAGACCGTCAAGGTCGAATGTCTGATACCTGTAGCCCAATGGCTATAAATTTACAGCGGAAAAACAAGCGATGATGTGGTCCAGCAATATGCTGTACCCAACAGGCAACTGACTGGGGTTACGCCCTAGCTGTCGTGATCGTAATCATATCTTCGGAATTGATGCCTCCTTCGTCTGGCCAAATCAACAAGCCAGGTGAGTACGTTGAATGTACTCGCAAGCTATTCCCACAGGAGAATTATACAATAATATTTCATGTAAGGTGTAATTCAAGAAATAGCTCTATCCTAAGTTGCTTGTTGTGCGAAAATATAAGTTTTCAATTTAAATACGAGAATAGTATATTCCAAAGCAGTTTTGTAAATCAGAGCAATTTAAAATAACAAAACTTCTCTTGAGGTAGACCCAGCTACCTCCTTTTTATCTCTTGTGATGGCTCAGTCCATACTACCCTGGGTAGTATGACTAGCCTCCTCATTTCATTGCTCAGCTCGTACTATCCCGGATAGTACAGCTGGCCTCCTCAACGCAGTGCTCAGCCCGTGCTATCCCGGATAGCACGGCTAGCTTCCACTTAACTCAATGCTTAGCTCGTACTATCCCGGATAGTACGGCTAGCATCCTCCTCCTGTAATTCCTTGCTACCAGCCGTGTAGCATAAATTGCACCCTGTGGACACATCCTGCCCACGTCCTTAATCTCTTTCCCAAGCTTTTGCAAACGAAACTTAGTCTAACCAGTATGTGGCCTTGCCAGTTCATGTCCATGACCGAGGACGTGGCTATTCGAATAGTTTTTAACACTCTGCAGAGGTTGTACGGCTTTACCCACAAGATGTAAGTCCCCCTTGTTACCGAGTACTAACGGATACACTTCACGAGGTGTATCGGCAGGGTTGTTACAACGAGACCTTCGCCCGCTTCCATACTAGAACTGGACTCACTAGGTGGTTGACCCAACTTTCGCGTCCCGGACCCCGAAAATGGGACTCTCCACCTTTGTGTCGAGTCAACACCCAAACGCCCAGCGGTGGGAGATCTCTAGGACTTTAAACACCTAGTCACATACTTCCTACTTCCCACGGGTCCATATCCTAATACTTGCCGGGTACCAAGCCAAGTCCTTCCCATAAAGAACATGTGGACGTACGGTGAGGAACTGGTTTAGCGGCACTTAGGCTCGGTCCTTAATTGATTCAAGCAAGACTCCATTCTTCGACCCATGTTTGTCCCGGACAACCATGCCACCATCAGATACTCTACAGCCCCAGGCTGCCCTTAGCATTCTCACCCGAATCAAAATCATCTGCCCTTAGCATTCTCACCCGAATCAAAATCATCTCCAGTTTTATTTGGGTTTTGACAAACATTTCTTTCAAATGCCACCTCGGATAACACATGCTATCCGAGGATTTTATTTCCCATGTCCCAGGGTTTTGTGAACACCGATCAAATGTTTAGTTTTGAACTAAAGCGGGTCTAAGCATGGCTAAGGTCTATAGCCCTAATACTTTTGCCGGTCGTGGAACAACTGACTAATACTTCTAGGGTACAAGAATCGGATATTTGAACCTAAGTCATATGTAGCTATGGGGTATAACTAGGTCTACATAAAATACCGTTGATATCCACATAGCATGCAAGTTTCGCAAATAAAATAATTAAATTTCACACATATGGGATTCAACATGATCAAGGTGGGAATGCTTGCCTAGCAGTATTGGCCGGGTCTCGATCGCAAACTTGATACGGCAACCTTCTGAAACCCTCCGCGCGAAGGTACCGCAATGTCGTGACTACGCGTCAGAAACACCGAATAAGAAAATGGTACGAGGTAGAGCCGAATAAGAACCAATTATGTAAGGACATGCTCATTGTTAAGATTTCATTGTTCTCAAACCTTATTAGGTTCACTGATTTATTTAGGGTTTATACGATTTTCCTTCACTTCATGGAATGGTTCGTTTAGAATTTACCGCACATGAAATAAGGATTCTTCGCAAGGATAGGAGATTCTAGTTTATTGGATTGATAACATATTATTCCTTGAGATGATTTTAGTACTTATGCTTTATCCGGATTCAGAGGATATTCACCCTTTAAAAAAAAAGGTTCGTGGAATAATCCGTGCCTTGATGAACCCCCTTTTTTTTAACAGGCATTTATTTTTTACGTAAGGTATGAGTCGTTAGGGTTTCCATTCCACTTAGTGTATTTGAGGAAAAATGAGTTGGACCTACGACAATCCTCTTAGTGCCAAGATGTTTGACTGATTTGATACGCTTAGTTGATGGTTCCGGCGATATATGCACGATTACAGAATTTTACTTCAAAATCTTTGGAGTATAAGTCGATATCCATAGCTCTTAGAGTAATTTGTTTGGATCTAGACAGATGTTTGAGCTCATAGGATAGACCATGTTGGATAACATCTCAGGAAGTTAGTTGAAATGTCCTGGTTCTACTTTACATCATATATGCCTTCTAATATGAGTTGCTAAGGTTCAAATTTTAAACATGAAATTTTTAATTAAACTCAAAAATTTCAAAAGTGATCCTAGGCGGAAGCATATGAGATCTTAGGATTCTAAAAAGAAAAACGACTGGGTTTCGATGATTAATTACGGAGATACAATCGTTCGGAGTTTCGCTAAACAGAGGGCATTCTCCGTTTAGACTTGAGGTAATTCAAATGATGTCAGAAGCGGTTTTGGGAAATACGTCTTCATGCTGGAATGCTGAAACAAGGAGTACTTGGAAAGGTTACGCTTTCTTGATAAGGAAACGCATTTTGCTTGATAGGGAGAAGAAGTACGTTTTCGGAAATGGAGAACGCATCCCCGAGAGGGCACTGCCCCTAATTCTGGTAAATGGGACTTGGAAGTCAGCGGGTGTCCCTGGGGCGTTATAGTCTGGTTCAGTGGTTATTGTTCTAATCATGCTTAGCGGAGGTGAGAGAAGGGCCGGGGCAAGCGGTGGGGAAGCAGCTTCGGCAGTCGCTTACAGGCGGCGGTGGCAAGGTGCTGCAAGAGGCGCCCGGAGTAGCGGCAGGAACTAGAGCTGGCCGAGGTAACCAAGCGAGTCGGTTTGGGCGTGGCCTGAGTTCCGTGGCGGCACGGTAGCTCGGAAAGACGGATCGCCGATAGCCCGTGCCCAGTGGCAGGGTGACTGAAGCTATGATGAGGACGCGGGGCGGCATCGGCATGGCAAGGAAAAGGGCCAAGGTTGTCCTCACCGGTAGCAAAGGCGGCGACGCCGATCTTGGTGCTGGACCTAATATCCAGCAGTTAGAAGAGGGCAGACCGGCGGTTGGTCAGGGTGGCGGAGGCTTCAACGTCGGCGGCCGTCGTAGCTGTGAGGATGAATCCCCGGGAAAGATCAGGGAGGATGGGGAGATGGTGTGCACGAAGAAGACGAGACTCGCCGGGCGGCCGGATTCACGCTGAGCGGCTGCGGTGAAGCTCCTTGGTCGGGGTCGGAGAGGAGATATCGGCCGCACGGGGACGACGAGGTCCTCATCGGCTCCGTAGGGGAGGGAGCACAGCTCAGTCCCAGGATGCCCTGAGGTGGCGAGATAGAGGGCCTGATGCTCGGGGAGGGCCGTGTGGAAGAAGCTAGAGAGGAGAGTGGCTCGGTGGAGAATAATAGGGAAATGTGGGCTGTGGAGCTCGGGATTTCTAGAAGCAAAGCAAAAGGGGATGAGGAATTTGGAGCAGGCTTAGGAGCTCGAGATGAGAGAAGCTGCGTTGCTCGAGTTTCAGACCAGGGAAGCTCATGGAGAAGAAGATGTGAGGCTGCTCGGGGAGGAGAGCTTGGCTGTTTATGGGGCAGCTCGTCCCGGGGGATTTAGGGGTAGCTTGGGAGCTGGAGTAGCTCAGGAAGAAGGGAATGCTGGTGAAGGGAGATAGCAGGAAGTAGAGTTGCTCACCATTGGGAAAGGGAGTGAGCTTGGTTTTGAGAACTAGGGAAAGAGAGAGAGGGGACAGCAGAGCAACTCAGTTGAGGAAAGAAACTAAGAGGAGAGAAGGGGACTTGGAAAGGGATGAATGGGGAAGGGCTGCTACGGGGGAAGATGAGAACTGGTAGAGAGCTCGGTCGCATTATCATAGGAGAGAAAAGGGAGAGGAGGTATCAATGCGGTAGAGACACAGTGGAGACTGGCACGGGTAATAGTGATAGGCAGGAAGGGAATTAAAGAGGGAGAGAGAGGTGTAGCTAGCAGGTGCTGTAGGAGAATAGTGAGGTTGGGCACCGATTTTAGACTTGTAGATGGCGTGGCCTGGTGCTGGTGCTGGTGCTGTGCTGGTTGCAGATACACATAGAAAGTTGGCACCGAATATTAATGAGTGATGTGGCACAGTGTGGAGCTAGCTGCACTGCGCATGTACTATGGAAATATAGAGGACATTTGGCGCATAATTCTGTTGAGGCAATGGCGTGTCACAACCAAGCAGAAGAGTATAAGGGAAGTTGGGTGCTGATGGGGCGTTGAAAGGAAGATAGCGCAGTGCTTGGTAGAACAGTGAGCTTGTACTGCTAGGGTTTAATTCGTCTCAGGCTTGGTATTGTGTATGCAGGTGATGTGATGTGACACATGATGGCTACAGGAGAGGAGTCACGATTTACCTTTTTGCACACCTGCATAGATAGGTTGCACAGTTGCATATGCATATTCCAATTAGATTGGAAAGTGTCCACGCATGAGGATGTAGAAGATAGGGTGGGTTGGTACTGCATATGCTCAGTGCAAAGGTTTACTGGGGTTTTCAAGTTGTATGTGCTCACATACGCTTGAGAAATTTAGGCATATATGGGGTGGCGACGGAGTTAGAATAGTCATAAGAGGTTGTGGTGGGTTAGGTCTTGGGGAAATACCCACGGTACACTCATATATATGCAACGGATTGTTGTGGAGTCGAACATTGAATTAGGGTTTTGATCCGTAGCTCGGGAAGAAGGATTAAGGTTTTGCGTATGTACGTATATACAAAAGCAGTATATATATGTACACACTCGCGATAGGATATGGCAAAACAGATGGTTGAAGATCATGGTGTTTGGGAGAGGTTTCGAGGCATATATATGCTTCAAATTTTACAAGGGTACCGTGTGGGTACGTAGCTGTAGTTGTCGGTCTAGGTTACACCGACTAGGAAAAGGGAGAAAGGGTGCCGAGGGTGTGTTCGTGGCGGGAATGCAAGAGCGAGTAGCCACATATGGATACAAGGTGTCGAACAAGGTTGCCCGTGTTGTCGGACGTAGTTCGGGGAATTAGGGTTTTGACAAAATGGAGATCAAGAAGATAGGAGCAAGGGTTTTTCGTGTTTTGGTATCATGACTTGAATTAAAGTTTTAGTTAGGTATATTTTGACTGACATTATTAGCGAGAAAGTTTTTGTTAGCCCAAATTTTCAGGTTTCGAAAAATCGGGGTGTGACAATTGCCAACAGGTTTAGCGCCAAACTCAAAATATTTCGGGATTTCAAATTAGCAGGAACTCTTGGCGTTCCTTCCAGATCTACATATAAGCATCATCTCATTCCATCTCTCTTCCACCAAAACAATCACACGAAGCTTGAAGGTCAGCAATGGCGAAAGGTGGCGGAGGTGTGCAGATAGACTTGAACAAGCCTTGGCCTCAAGCTCTAGAATCGGAGGATGGAAGTGTGCAGATATACTTGAACAAGCCTTGGCCTGAAGCTCTAGAATCGGAGGATGGAGGTGCCGAAGGTTCAATTGAATAAACTTCTCAGTATCACTCTTCCAGTACTAGCTCTCGGCTGTTTCAATTAGAATCTCCCGTTTCTTTTCTTCTAGTACTAACTCTCGGTTGTTTCCATCAATAAGGAGAAGGCAATTTTGATCTGAACTCCACAATCCAGTGGGAGGATATGGCCGAAGATGTTTTCGATCTGGAAAACCCGATTTTTTGGGAGGTCAATGAGGAAGGTGCGCGTGTGCTTAATCCATTTTGTTTCTGCTCCAGAGTGCAACTCGTATGATCTCTACGTACTCAGATGATTGTTGTTCTTATGTAGACATGCCTCCCGATGAGGTAGTTCAGGTGGCTGATGTGGTCGACCTAACCGAACCGGAGCATGCTAATTTGCAGGAAGAAGGAAATCAGGAACATCATCTACCCGAACAAGGTGATTGCATTGTCCGATTAACTACAGTACTCCTACCTACTTTAATTCAATGGAATTGCTATGATAAGTGTATGTCAACAGACATTTACGAATTACCAAATGCTAAACCAAAATCAGAAAAGCAGCGATATTCATATCATCTATGGAATCGTTTCTTAGTCTTAGCACTTAAAATTAATATACGTGTGCAGATGGCCAAGGAGTACGCAAACGAAGATTCTACAGCGATGAACTACGTCGAGAAGTGTACATGAGAACATTGGAGATTAATGGTAACGGCTATCTCAAACGCGGTGTGTCCAACAGAATTGTGGAAGAGACCAGTGTGGACATCCGGTTCTTGCAGCGCTTGTGGAAGAGAGGACAGGAAGGGGGAGGCGTAAATGCCGTTGGCAACTGGAAGGCTAAAGTAGTTGGTCATAAGAGGGTTGAACTATCCTCGGAATCCGTTCGTAATGTCCCATTAGCAAATTGCACAACTCTTAAAGATCTTGCAGCTGCTTTGAACATGTCGGTCACCACAGTGTGGCGGAGGTTGAAGGAAGGAAAAATCAGGCGGCATTCTAATGCCATTAAGTATACTTTGACGGGTGAGAACAAGATGGCGCGTGTTCAGTATTGCCTCTCTATGTTTCAGAGCTTAACTCCTGTTTCAACTTTTTGTAACATGTACAATGTTGTGCACATTGACGAAAAGTGGTTTTACAGGACAAGGGGATCACAGAAGTTTTACCTCGCGGCAGATGAGGAAAATCCGGAACGCACATGCAAAAATAAGAACTTCATTGAAAAGGTGATGTTCCTTGCGGCGGTAGCTCGGCCGTGGTACAATGATAATGGGTTTGTAACCTTCACGGGAAAGATAAGAATTTTTCCTTTTACTTTCGTAGAACTGGCTAAACGGAGTAGTGCTAAACGTCCCGCCGGCACGCTCATCACCAAGGCGATGACATCAGTTACAAAAGAGATTAGCAGAGAGTTTCTTGTTCACAAAGTTCTTCCGGCGATTAAACAAAGATGGCCTTTTGAGGATTTCGGGGAATCTATAATAATCCAACAGGACAATGCAAAGACTCATATAGCGGTTGATGATGAGGTTTTTTGTCGTGTCGGACAAGAAGATGGGTTCAATATCCGGCTCATGTGCCAACCTCCAAATTTCCCGGATCTCAATGTGTTGGACTTAGGGTTCTTTGCAGGAATTCAGGCATTGTTCCAGAAGGGAATGCCCAACAACATTGATGACATTGTCACCAAAGTCACCGCCGCATACGATGATTATCCAGTCGACAGGCTTAACAGGGTTTTTCCTTACCCATCAGTCGTGCATGAAGGAGATATTGAGACTTAGAGGTGAACAACACTATGATATTCCCCATATGAGGAAGCAACATCTAGAGAGAATAGGAGAGTTGCCGGTAAGTTTGACATGTGATGCAAGCATTGTGGGGGATGCTACTAAATTTATAACTTGATTGTTTCGGTATGGGACACTAGAGTTGCAATGTAATCTCCTTAATCAGTTTTTTGGTTTATGTGAGTGGATGCTACTGATATCTGGATTGATTTCTATTAGCTGGCCAAGAGAATCTAGCTCCCGTAATGCAAACACTAGATTGGCACTACGCATACGTACTGCAAACACAATGATCTGGTATCTCTCGTCTGCTGATAACAATAGATATCGACATACGTAGACATTGACATATATAGATATATCAGGCCGTGCAGCGTTATAAATCGAAGAAGCGAGGCAACATCACCTTCAACATCATGTTGCGGACCTCTGACAGATCGTCGTCCACCTCGGCACCGGTTGGATTATGCTCTGTACTCTCGGCGTCCGTCTCGACATCCGCAGCCTTCTTCTCCTCAGCTTCGTCGTAAGTTTTTGCGGAAGAATCAACGGCGTAGTCTTCCTCCGCATGGACATCAGGAACTTCGGCATGGACCTGCGCATCTTCCTTTGCATGCACATCCGCACGAACCTCGCGCCGGGAGATGACATCTTCCTCTGCGTGTACCTCGTCGGCGACAAGGATCTCCTCCGAACTAGAGTCGTCGACGACGGCGTAGAACTCAGAGTCCATATACAGAGGCGAGTCGTCTCCGTCGGCCGGAAAGGAATCCGGCGCCCACTCATAACCACGGCAGAGGAGCTTGATCTTCCACTTCGTCAGCCCAAGGGGGGTCTCCGGTGCTTCATCGCGGTCGCGTTTACGCCCACCGGCGGCTGGTGCACCGGGCGATTCCATATGCACTGCCTGGCGAAGTTGCAGCCAGGAGGAAGAAGATGTCGAGATGGCTGGGGAAGATGGCTGGGTGCAGCTGTTTTGAAGATGGCTGGGTGCATGCATGCAGCACACGTTAATTCTGCTCGCCTTTGTATTGCCGTTTGTGCTGCCCGGCATTTATTGTGACGGGATTTGAGGAGGCAAATCCCGATCGATACCTTAAACGGCTTATTTTTTGGAAGAATAGCAAAATGCTGAGACGTCCTTTTTTTTTGAAAAGGAGGGAGTACATCAATAGAAAATACCGTAAATTTTTTATACAAAATTATAATTCTAGCCGTGCAAATTGCACGGGTGATACAGTCAGTTTAAGTTGACATTTAATTAGACCTTTGTTGTTTGTCCCTTAACATTGTTTGCATGGGATTTGAACCTCGTTTGAGTATATTCATCGATATACTACTCTATCAAAATTAAAACGGATTTAGCCTACAGAAAAAAAAGACCAAGTTAAAATGCTAGCCCAACTGATCAACTTAAGCAGCTAAACAAGGTCACTGGTATGTAACTGTGTAAGCAAGTGAGTTGCCCCTTTCATGATAGGTACCCTCCCCTGCTCATTTCCCTTTCGAAGTGAGTGGCGAAAAGGACGGCAGCAACCGAGTGTCTTCAACGGCAAGGAAGGTGAAATAACGGAGTACTAAGCAGTGTCAAGTTCAATAAACACTCACCATAACATAATGCTAGTACCGTTGTTCCCAAGGATCCCATCCGAAACACTACTTGACTAACCCATTAACCAACCATTTTCAGGTGAATATTTCATACACCAGTAAACACCTAAGTATCCGAGCAATTGTCACAGTTCCTCAATCAAACTGACAAATATTATATTGGGTGTGTGAGCCGTAAATTAGTACTACTGCTCTACTACACTGGCGACAGTGTTGCTTTCAAGGGTTTTTCACATCGCAAGATTGGACCTTTCGCCGGGATGTGATGTGCGAGGATCCAACTGCTGGCCACTATGCACACACACTTCGTCAGTGCACGCGGACACGTACTGGGCCTCTCTCTCCTGGTGTGTGATGCCAACGTATCACAAGCCATTGACTTGGGCAAAGAAACAAACAAGAGTACTAGAGCAAGTTATCTCTCCCTCACCTCGCCATGTTTATGTGCCTTTATTTCCTCTTGTCCCCATCAGTGTCCTAACTATCTGTACAGATGAGGAATTCAATCGTCTGGTTTGTGGTACTGCTACCGAGTAGTAGTAGACGTGAGTGTAGCTTTAGTGGGAAGCAAGTATGATGGAATTGTTGTGTCAGGACATGGTGCTTAATTTTGCTTGCATAATTTGAATGAACAGGACCAAATAAAGGCAGTGATGGAATTGCTAGCTAGCGGCAGTTCCATCGATCAGGACAATGCAAGTGATCAGCAATGCAATCTTACTATCCTATTTCCTGATGTGATATATCTACCGCGAGTCGATGTGTTGAATGTCTGTCCCTGGTAATAAGTGATCTAAGACCCATTAGGAACAAGGGAATATCCTTGGATTATGAAGGGAATTGTACCGTTTCCTGAAATTTTTTGGCTACAGTTCGGAACATATGTACATTTCTCTACTATCAAAGAATGCTTTGGATTTCGTTGTTTTCACCCTTTTTCTAAACTTTCACGTAATTTCGGAGTCTGTTTGTTACGTAGAAATCTTGTATAGTAAAAAATTCACCTAGAGTACTAATTTTGTTTTCGAAAAGTTTCTATTTACGTGCAGGTTTACTCCCTAGTCCCATCCATGTACTCCTATAACGCTACTTTGTCGCTAGCATTACCACAGGGCGAGAAATACTTGAAGCAAGAAGCCACATGTGAACAACAACACGGAATTCAGACCCCTCCCACAGCGATCTCATCCACCTTGAGAATCCGCACCACTACCAAACCCCATGACACGCCTCCCCATCACATCCACACACCCCAATGACTCCACCCCCACTCCCCATCATTTTCGGTTAGACAAACAAATCCCCCCCTCAAACCAAGCCAAGCAATGGCCGTCTGGTTGGTGTATGTGTCTGTGACTCCCACGAGAGAGAGAGAGAGTTTAGGAGTACTCACTCAATTAGATACTCTACTCCTTTTCTTTCTCTGCCACCACCCTCACACATTCCCATGCGCACATTTCCCCACGCGCACACACATACACATGCACACACGCTCCATAGATGCTGTGTTCACTGCTGCTGCTGCTACTCCTACGCGGCCTCATACCAATACACTTGCCTCTGCATGGTCACTCGAGCTGCCCTCCTCCCCTTCCCCTTGTACTCCTACTAGTGCTGTGCCATCGTTGGCTGTCACAGTGGGTGGTGGCGGTGACAGTGAGCTGCAAACCTTGGACATGAATTGAGAGGCACCTATCTTTTCCTGTCCATGTCTGTCCGAGTAATGGATGGATGGATGGATTGATTGATGTGTGATGCCTCACTAGCTGTGAGAGAGAGAAGCCTCCTCTACCCCTTCGTGGCAAATCTCATCAGCAACAGGGACTCTGGTGTGACTACTTGTTGCGATTTTCCTTTCTCTCTTCCTACTCTCCATATCTTCCTGCTGTCATCTTCTTCATCTCACAGAGGGAGAGAGAGAGAGAGGGAGGCAGAGAGGGAGGGAGACATGGAGAGGAGGAGGAAGGCAATGTGGCTGTACCCAAAGGTGGTCGGCTTCAACCCTCCCGAGAGATGGGGGCACTCTGCTTGCTTCTTCGAAGGAGTCATCTACGTCTTCGGGGTATGTATCGCAATTCTTTTTCTGCCCATCCGTTGCTGGTTTACTCGTTCGTTTCGTGTTCTCGATCATATCTCTTCTGCTAGTTCTTGAGTTGTGGTTGTGGGGTAATTGCTCAGCAGTTCGAAGTCAATCGACCGATGCTGCTTTTTTTTTCTTTTCGTTAGATTGGATTAGCATGAGGACACTGTAGCTTCTGACAATTTATGGGCTTTCTTTTGGAGAGGAAGAGGTGTCCTTTTTGGTGTTAATAATCTTCTGGAGCTGTGTTTTGTCCTGTTGCAGTTGCAGCTCCCCTTCCCTACTGACGCAGTACTAAAATGTTTAGCAGCTTTCATCTAAATTGCGACCGTGAGACGTCCGTCCTTCGCTGTGATAATATTCCTCCAGGATGAAAAGTAGTAGCAAAAGAAAGTAACTTTGCTTTTCGATGTATTACTGTCTGTTGTTTGTCACCACCTGCAAATAATATGGTTTTCGACACTCTTAACTTTTCTAGCGAAAAACTTTTTTTCCTTCACATTAGAAACACGTAACCATTTCTTGGAACAAGAGTTCTTCACAAGATTTATTAGCCACCGGAAGTTGGTGGTGTCAAATGTACCGCAAAAATGCAGTCCCGGAGAAACAAAGGAAAAGGAAAGAACAGGGCCTTTCCGCTGTTCTTTCTCTTTCTCCTCTCTTTCGGACCACTCCTGTTATCTGTTCCTCGATATGCATAAGTGCGTGTGGTCACGCAAAGCAAGTCATAAACGCGAGCAAGATCGTCACCCACACCTCGCCTTTGGCACCGCACTGACCGAAAGACTGCCCTTTTTTTTGTGTTCAATTTTCACACCATTCGGTTAATCCATAATTCCAATGCATAACAACTTCAGTGATGCCAATCTTTTTATATTTTTTGCGATGTTTTCTTGTCCATGAAGGGATGCTGCGGCGGCCTGCATTTCAGCGACGTGCTGACCCTGAACCTGGAGACGATGGTGTGGAGCTCGCTGGCGACGACGGGGCAGAGGCCCGGGACCCGGGACAGCCACGGCGCCGCGCTGATCGGCCACCGGATGATGGTGTTCGGGGGAACCAACGGCTCCAAGAAGGTGAACGACCTGCACGTGCTGGACCTGCGCACCAAGGAGTGGAGCAGGCCGCTGTGCAAGGGCATCCCGCCCTCTCCCCGGGAGAGCCACACCGTGACGGTGGTCCCCGGCGGCGAGAGGCTGGTGGTCTTCGGCGGGAGCGGGGAAGGGGAGGGAAACTACCTCAACGACGTGCACGTGCTGGACGTGGCCACCATGACGTGGCTGACGTCGCCGGAGGCCAGGGGCGACGTCCCCGCCCCCAGGGACAGCCACGGCGCCGTCGCTGTCGGCAACAGGCTGTTCGTCTACGGAGGGGACTGCGGCGACCGCTACCACGGCGAGGTGGACGTGCTCGACATGGACAGCATGGCTTGGTCAAGGGTAAGCGTCATGTCCCTCTCATGTATGGTTGAAATGTGATAGGTTGATGCCGATGTTTTCGGTGTACAGCGCCATTATTATGTTACTAACTTGCTGGATTAGATAGATTAGTTCATAAATTTCTGATGCTGACTTCGTGTTGATTCACAGTTTGCAGTAAAAGGAGCATCTCCTGGTGTCCGAGCAGGTCATGCAGCTCTTGGAGTTGGGTCAAAGGTTAGCACCATGAACTGAAACAATGGGATTATTTTACGAGGAAATTATTGTTCCACTTCCTAAATGAAGCATATCTGTATAGATCTATGTGATTGGAGGAGTTGGTGATAAGCAATACTACAGTGACGCCTGGATCCTTGATGTTGCGAACCGGTCTTGGAACCAACTCGAGATATGCGGGCAGCAACCTCAGGGACGGTTCTCTCATTCTGCGGTCGTCATGAACACTGATATTGCGATCTACGGAGGGTAAGTTCTTGGAAACAAATGAACAATTCATTAGTCTTCTCAAAACAATACATTATTACCTCATTCGGTAACAAATTGACATATTTGAAAATTCACAGATGTGGTGAGGATGAACGTCCCCTGAATGAGGTGCTCATTCTGCAATTGGGCTCCGGGCATCCAAATGGCCGCTACAATATCTCAATGTGCAAGATTTTGAGCAACCACTGGAGCCAGGAGAAGCGGAAATTCTTGAGAGCAGAAAACGTGAGTAGCTTAACTTACACAAAAATAGGCATGATGTTAATTTCTTCTGCATAAAAAGCAAAGTGATCATGTGCAAGATATTACAGCAAAAGGATGCAAGCGTGAGCAATGGAGAACTCAGTCAGAGAAATCGAGAAGCAGAAATTGAGCAAAGAAATCCGTTCCTGCGTAGTCTAGGTCAGTGAATATCTTGCCAAAACAATTCCTATTTCTCAGTGTTATGTTTTTATTATTACATTTCTTGCTTACATTTTCTACATCTTTAGAGAATGGCCATGTCAAAAGAAGAAGAACTGGCGATATTCGTCCAAATGAGATCGAGTTGGAGCAGGAGGAGCACTCACTGTCTCTTTCCCAACATTCGTCGCCTTCCCAATCTGATCAGGAGCAGAATGGAGCTCAGAAACTTTCAGGATCTCCTAATGGGTCGATTTCGGCATTGCAACCGTTTGTTCGCCTCAACAGCAACGGTACTCTAAGGACAACCGGAGGCATGTCACCGAGGCCTCTGAAGACAGATCAGTTTCTTCGCACCATTGCACCACAACAACGGCACGAGGTGCAGTTCCTATCAGCTGAACCTAAGCCGCACCACCGACCACCCGGTCCACCTCTTGTATGTCTCTCTTCACGGTACTCACTCTCGTTGCCATATCATCATGTTTCATGATGCCAATTGTTTCTGGTTGTTTGATCTGCAGATTGGTGCGGAGGTTCATGGGACAATTGATGGAGCTTTCGACTCGGGGTACCTCATGACTGCTGTTGTGAACGGACAGCTCTTCAGAGGCGTTCTGTTTGCTCCGGTAAGCAAATCCATCTGGAAATTAATCACAAATGATGCACAAGTTATTCATGATTCACAATGTTCGTGACGTTTCCACCATTCCAATTTCATCACAGGGACCGGGAGTAACAGCTCCGAGGCCTACAATGCACCATCAGATTCTGACGAGCGCGGCTGTTACTCCCCAGCAGCGCCCAGTGCTGGCTCATGCATTCCCGGTTCATGCCCGTCCAGTGCCGCAGGCGACGGGATTTCTACTGCCCGACTGTAGCCACCATGTGCGGCATGGGTTCCCGGCGAAGGCCGTCAAGTCTGAACCGGAGAGGGGCAGCAGTGACCTGCATGATGTCGTGCTCACACTGGGAGGGCCTGGAGGGGGCAAGTGACCCATTTTGAGAAACACTTTGAGATCCAGGCCCTGTTGTTTGCCTGCTAAACTTTCTCTGTAAAATAGACATTCTGGTTGAGGAAAATAATCCTAGTAGCTCTGTGTAATTCGTCCCTGACCATTCCCGGATGGCCTAGGTGCTTTTACGATTTTATGTAGTGTTAGCTTGGTGCAATTAGTTTTCGCTATGAGTTGTAGTTGTCATCACGGAGTCGTGTCTTTGAGGAAAGGTTTTGTGACCAGTAGTGAGTTTTCATGAACTGTCATCTTTTCTGATGGAACTGAGCATTACGTGCTTCAATTTACGCCATGTCTGTTCCGTATTGAAACTCTACCATTCTGGCCCACCTGTAGGCAGCATAAAGTGCAGCCTATGAACTAGCAGCGACAAGGAGTGAACAAACCAAAAGGAAATCAACTAGAGCATCTGGTAAAGATGACCTATTGTTTACTACTAGTAGGTTGTAGTAGATGAAACACTGCTGTCTCGCTAGAGATTAGGATTCTCGATGTCCACAACAGGCTATGGATAAACACTCTCATTTATACTGGAGTTAGTTACTTCAATATATTCATTATTTGTTACTCCAAAAATTCGTACACATAAGTGACAGATTTTTAAAACTCCTTTCCACACTATGATAAGTAATTACTTGTAGGGTAAAGACCTTCATTACTACTATAAGAAGTATGAATCCGGTGAAATTCAAATGATTTTAACCATCCATGCAATCAGATCGTCTCACGAATTAAGTTGGACCCTTGAAATTTACCTTATAAGTGTATATTTAAGAAAGAGTTAAGTTAGAGTTAACCCCCACTTAAAGAGAGTTAATTTTTTATTTTATTGCCTCCCCACGCTTAATTCATATCTATACCAATATAAAAACCACGAGCTAAGTTGAGATACATTCAATCTGAGCCGTTCAATTTTTTTTTCCAAGTTCATAATGTTCCATCCAATGATTGTGGACAAAGATTAGACTCCTCTGGTCACTCCTATACTTATTGCCTCCTAATTATCTCGAATTTACTTTGTTTTTAATATGCTATTTCTTTATAGACAAAAATAATGCTTACATTTGTAGAATATACTTACACACATATGTATATGAATATATATTTCATACAATATATATTGTGAAAAATATGCATTGCACGTACCCATTTGCTAGTGCTAAATGTCTCACTCCCATGACCATTGAAGGTGGCGTGTTTCAGTAAATATTTAGGTAGTACATATCGTATGTAATATATATTTGTAAATCATACATTACACGCGCTGGATTGCTAGTAGCATTCAAATTATGCTCCATGTTTCTCTCTAAGGTCACCAAATGCTTATATTACCATAAGTGAGCACGTAATTAAACTTACTTTTCTGGAGAGAAGGTTTGGAGGAAGTTTGTCTATTTCACCTCCAAAGCCTATTTTATAACATGGAGTATGGCACGACACTACGACACTGATTCAGGATATACAGTTGTTTTTCACCTCGCAAAAAAAAAGACTTTGCTTCTCAATTAGCTTAGTAATAAAACCGTTCATCTCATTTGATATGATAGCCTAGACGAATAATATGTTGATTAAGACCATTTTTAATACAAAATAATCACATGAAACCTTTTATGTGATTTTCTGCCAACTACAAACAAGTTTGGCTAGAAAATATGGCAGTATAATTAACAGTAGTAATTGTCTCTTTTTTTGGGATATCTCAAATGAACTGTCCAAAATTTAAGTTCAACAATTGCACATGGTATGACACGACAGAAGCCTATGAAACGTTACTTGTTGACAGCTTCCCTGTTCACAAAGACTTATCCACACTACTTCGGAGTTCGGACGAGCATGCACATATCGCTGTCAAGGTATCAAACTGATGGCACACAGATGGAAAGAGAAACGTTCCTGTAGTATGATTCTTGCTCCAGTACTGAAGGTCTGAAACAGCCATTACATACAGAAGAAAAGTAAAAAAGAAGTGTAGGAGAAAGCCCACTCAGAAAAGACTACACGTTGCACCAGTAAAAATTTCTTTGCTCCGGTCTGGTTCTTCTTGCAAAAGCACCAAAAGCCGGAACATCATCTCAACCATGAGCATAAATAAGGGCCGGCAACAGTTCACTCTTATCACATTTTATTTCTGCTGTTCATCAAAGGAATCAGAAGAAATCACTGATGTAAATTAGAGACAACATAAGAATTTATCATCGTCCCTTGTCCCCCATCCTCTTGAGTAACTTCCCGATGTCGTAGCATATCTCAATCTTATCGTCTTTGATCTGTTGACGAAGTGTACGGTTCGTCTCACCAGCTGCCAGATAAGTCCGCAGGAGGGACTCATACGCTTTGCCGTCGATGCACCCTAGTGTCCTCAAGCAGCGGCAGAACCTCTCGGCACCTTCCACATCCTTGTGTTCTTCAAAGTACTTGAAGAACTTGTGGATCTTCTCCTGATCTAGCTTCCCTGCTTTCTTGGGGAGCCCCGTCACATTCTCAACCCAGAACAGTGCTAATTTCATGTCTCCTGTCCCCATGTAATGATCGAGAAACAACTCACATGTTTTAGAGTCAAAATCAGCACCCTTTTCCTTGGCCTTCTCCCACAATAACTCAGCTTCTTTGGTCATGCCATTCTTCAGATGGGCTCGAGTCATCATATTTGTAAGCTTCGCATCATAGCTTTCATGATTAGATTCCCATTCCTCAAAAATCTGCTTCATGCGATCGGTATCATTGAGCTTATAAAGAGCTTGAAGCATGCTGAGGTAGCTTGTGTTAGTAACCTTTGGGAAAGTGGCCTTAACCACGTCCCACACTCTATTAACCTCGTTCAAATTGCCTACTGAAGCATATAGGCTCATAAGGAAGTCAAAAGGCTGTCTGCCATCACGAGCTTGAACAAGGCCCTCGAGTTTCTTCAGAGCAGACTCTGCTTTTTCAACCAAACCAGCACTCACGTAGATGGAAGCAAGTGTGCTATATGCAGACCACCCTAGAACCACATCTTTTTCTTCCATTTCTTTTATAACTTCTTCAACAGCATCTATCTTGTTCATTGCTGCATAGCTGGTCATCAGAATACAGCATGTGAGGTTATCTGGTTTAATATTCTTCGCCTTCATCTCCTCAAACAGGCTAGCAACCTTCTTATGCTGGCCTAATTTCATGTAAAGGGACATCAGATTGTTGATGGGCAGAGTACTGGATGAGATGCCAAGCTCATCCATCTTGCGATAGAGGTCCGTTGCTTTCTCTTCCTTTTTTGATGAGCAATAACAGTTCAGAAGTGCACCATAGGTTCGATGGTTCTTGGCTGGATCAGGAAGTCCATCAAAATATTTTTCAGCTGCCTCGATGCCACGCACTTTGCAAATGAGATCCAAACGTATCGCATGGTTAGTGTATGACATGTTCATACCCTTTGTATGAACCATCCAATCCATTAACTGCCATAAAACAAGACAAATTCTTGTATGAGTACTATAAACATAATTAAACACCAATAGCAGAGTACAAACTAAACACTAATATTTTCTGGCCTTGAGGACAACTGAGCACAGTTGTGACAACATACTATTACAGATATTGAAATATGGAACAGCAAACATATTGAATCTCCTCCCTGCTGTGCTTGATAACATATTATTCTATGCCCAACTAATAAACTATGAAACAAAACCAACAGTCTAAGGGCCAGCAGACTGGTTTGGTGCTACTGTGGCGTGATGTGCTGCACAATAGAATCTAGTCCAAAGAATCACTACCAATTCTAGTAAAATACCCCGTTACCACTAAGAAAAGAGGTTATCAAGATGATCAAGCTTTTGCTCCGACAGCTTGTGAGCCAAAATTACTTCTGAGGCGCAAATGTAAATAGGTAATACAAAGCTCAGTAGCTGAAAGTTCAGATGGAGTAAAAGAAAAATAATAAGTGCGTAAAATGTCCCGTATAACTGGACACAAGTGAAAAGAAACCTAAATATCTCTTGCCGATAGTTAGAGCCTGTTTGGAATGCATGAATGTCACAGGAAATAGTTTAGTTCCATCAGGAATCTGGAAAATTCATTGCATTCCAAGGGTACCAAATAAATTGGGACGAGCTCAGATTTCAGAAAGGTTACTTCTATTAAGTCGCTCACCCTTCCAACAGAGCCTTTGGCTACGCCTCCTGCCCCTCGCTCCCTTCGATGCCTCCAGCTGCACCACCTCCCCCGACTCTAACCCAGCCATACTCCGGCCTCCCTTCAGCGTGCCAACTTTAAATAAGTATAACGAAGGGAGAATGTTTTCATGCAGGGGGCATTAATGCGGCATATTCAGCGGCTGCGCCAGCACCGCCCCCGTCGGGTCCGCTTCCAGCCTTTTTGACAGCACACTCCGCCTCTGCCCGACAGCTAACGACACAAGGGTGTGTCGCGCTCGTGAATTAGCATTTCCATTTCACAAAATCCAAGGGTAAATTTTAAGGTGTTCAAGTTTAAGAGCGTGAGAATAATTCTTGTATTACGAATAATGGATGCCCAACACAAACAAAGCAATCTAGCAACATGATCAAAATGCAAAAATAAGCTAAACAGACAAAACTAAGCCAAGCTAAACAGATTACGATTATCATTACTTACTGAAAGCAAGTGACATGATTTCGAAATCGCAATTTGGACATAAAACTAAACAAAATTAGGGAAGCGTAAACACATACAATAAGGCAGCTTATAATCACCCATTTCCCCCAACTAGTGTAACTAATCGAACGACATAAATAAGCTGGAGGAGGCAACACCACCGGTGCTACGCATCACATCATCTCGATTGCTAATTAATGTTGCAAAATCGTATATTCCCTTACCAATCCCGGCCTAAACACCATTAACCAAGCAGAGAACGCGAACGAGCGTGTTCGGATGGCAAGGCGAGGGGAGTGCAACATACCTCGAGGGCCTGGGCATGGCGCTTGTACTTGCGGAGCTCCTTGACATACCTCTCGAGATCCGCGGAGCGCGCCTCCCGCCCTTCTCGCACCCACTTGTTCAACACCCGCGACACGCTCCCTTCCCCCGCGTTGCCCAGAGCCGACAGCCGCCGGTACAGCGGCCGCGCGTCCTTAGTCGCCGCCTTCTTCCCGTCCTCCGCGACGGGTTGCGCCGCCTGGCCCGCTTCCGGCGCCACCTTCTCCGAGACGGGGCGCGCCGCCTTCTTCGCGTCCTTCGCGACGGAGGGCGCCGCCTCCGACGCCACCTTCTTCGCGACGGGGTGAGCCACCTTCTTCGAGTTAGTCGCGGCGTGGGGCGCCGCCTCCGACGCTACCTCGGTGGCCGTGGAGAGGAGGCGGCGGAAGAGGAGGCGAGCACCGGCGGAGGGGTTGAGCGGCGCCATGGGTTTAGGGTTTTGGGGTTTCGACTTTGGACTCTTGGATCGACAAGGAAAGGGTAATCGGCTACGATAATAGTACTGGGCGCCGGTTTTGTTACGTTTGGGCTGGGGAATCTTACCGTGAAAATGTGAAATGCTCAATCACAATATTTTGCCTCTCCTTTTTGTTCATTTCTTTTGTAATTTAAATGCATCAAAATGTAATGCCTAAAATATTCCACTTGGACGCGCATGGGTTGGAAGACTAGTGCAACTTCCTGCCAATGTCTCGGAATTTATTTTCTGCCTCAATTTTCAGCATGAGGCTCACCTTAAAACCAAACTCCAAAGTGGATACTGACGTAAATATTGGTGGCGGCAGAAATAAGAGCCACCAGTTTTATGTATGGAAAGTAGCAACTTATGTCACACAATTACCTTTTGTGATGCAATCACGAAAACGGTTTCTATTTTGGGTGCTAAATAAGCATGAAAAATTCCGAATGATCTAGAGGTTGCACTTCTCAATGTACTACACTATGTAGAAAATTTCAAGTCCAAATTCATTCAAGGGTGATGTAAATGAGAAAAATGTGACATGATGGATCAAAAGGAAAAGGAGAAATAAAACGACAAATGCTACTGTTCACAAATGTACTTATCTTTTTTCATCTTTTCTTCTAACACATTTCGAATTTAAATCGGAAAGTTTAAAGGAAGCCAAAGCACTATAGACTACATTGTCAAGTAGAAAGCACTAGGGTTGTAAACGGACGGAAATTTTCCGCCTGTTTCCGGAAAAAACGAAAACGGAAGATCTTACACGGAAACGGAAATTCCGTATAAGAAAAATGGAATGTTTGTGAATAAGCCCGCGTAAAAGTTCTAGCCCATCTAGTCATCCACCCCATCCAGCCCATTTAGATCCCCTATCCCTAACAGGCTAACCCTTCCTACTCTCGTATAAATATAATTGGTTATGTAATATATATTATTTGTATCATGTTGTTTTTATTATATTTTTATGCACGGTTCAAGAGGTTATTGTGTTCCGACAAATATTCGTTATCGTTTTCGTTTTCGACCGAATTCGTCTCGTATTCGTTTCCGGTACTTTCAGTTTCCGTTTCGATTCTGGAGTTTCCGTATTCATTTCTGTTCCGATAAAAGAGTGCGGAAATGGAAATGGTAAGATATTTTTCCGGCCGTTTTCGTACCATTTTCAACCCTAGAAAGCACCACCTCTTTTTCACGTGAGGGCAATATTTATCTATTTTCTACGAGTTAAGAGTACTCCACGTGATTGTCTGGAGTGTAAAAGTTGACCCAACTATGGCATCCGCCCCTTCTGTAAGTGGAAGCAAGAGACTGACAGTGTAAAAGGTGACCTCACTATGGCATCTGCCCTTCTGTAAGTGAAAGCAAGAGACTGTGACACATATTTTATTCAAATGCTTTTTCTCCATCCGGATTTGGTCCACGGTTAAAGAGTGGATTGGGCTTGTCGATTTCTAACCCCAACAATTGGGGAAACATTGCTACGGTTAAAGAGTGGTGGTTCTCTTTGGATACCAACAAGGGCCACTAGAGAAAGGCTGTCGCCTCCCATCTCATACTTGTCTCCTGGGCAATTTGGAACTAGCGGACTACGCATGTGTTTCGCAATATCTAAACTACGCCACCCTTCATCCTTGCCACCATAAAAAAAGAGGTGGCGAATTGGGCGATTGCCCGGGAAATTTTTTGGGGAACATTATGCCGGAAGATTAGAAACCCATGTTTGTATGTGGCCTCTTAGGCCGTCGACTACTTTGTTTATATCCGAACTCTCTCCTTAATTAATGAAATGAGGCAAAAAATTTGCCTCCTCTTTGGAAAAATAAAAAACATAACGGGAGGTAGTCAGTAGTATCAACTGAACTCCATAAAGTCACACCTTGTTGTCCCCCTTTCAACCGCCGGAGACAACCCTAAGCAATTCTACCGTATCAGGTCCAATCTCAACCCTGTGTTCTGCAATGCGCTGAGCCATGGATTGATTTGTTCTGCCTGCAGCGACATAGGTCCGGATCAGGGCATCATAAGTATCTGCGTCAAGGCACTCCAGCTCCTTCAGGCACTCGCAGAACGACTCCATCCCGTCCACATCCTTCGACTCCTCATAGTGCTTCAGAAATCTGTTAACAAGCTCCTTCGGCGGCACCCAATTCAGTGTCTTCACCATCTTTTTTGCGTCTCTCCAGACCTCCAGTGCCGCGCTAGTTCTAGATTTCTCCAAATAGGACTCGACAAATATGTAGAACGTCATATCATTGGAATGACCCTGAGCAATGGCTGTCTGACGGATACCCTCGGCTTCGTCTGTCATGTCCTTATCAAGGTAAGCTTCAATCATAACATTTGGTATCCTCATGTCGTAGCTCTCATGAGTGGATTCCCACTCCTTGTAGATTTGCTGCAAGGAGTCAAAATCACCTAACGTTTTCAGAGCTGAAAGCATCACTAGATAGCTTCTGTTTAAACATTTCTTGAATGCTGACTTCAGAGACTCCCAGACCCTCTTGACCTCGGATGAATTACCGGAACTGGCATAGAGGGAGAGAAGATTATGCCAAGCAGACATCTCACTCTTGTCCATGACTTCCTCAGCTTTCTTTAGGGCTAATTCCGCCTTGTCAAACTGCCCTAGCTTATTGTAATTGTTAGCCATCACAGTGTACAAGGACCAGTGAACTGGAGTTGACTTTTCCAATTCTTCCAGGAACTTCTCAGCAGATTCCAGGTCATTCACCATGATATAGCTTTCTGTCAGCATGTAGTATGTAAAATTATCTGCACGTATACCATTTTCTCGCATTTCTTCAAATGTTGTGGGGATTTTCTCTGGCTGGCCTGTCTTCTGGTACAAGGCCATCAAGTTGTTGTACACCACTGTATTCGGAACGATGTTCATGGCTTTCATCTTTTCATAGAGTTCCAGGCCTTTGTCTGCCTTCCTGTGTTCCGCATAGCAGTTAAGCAGAGAGGAATATGTTTTAATTGATTTAAATATATCTGGAAGACTCCAGAAGTATTCTTCAGCAGCTTCCATCCCATTCACTTTGCATACAAGGTCGAGCCGCAGCGCATGATGCCCAAGCTGCATGTCTGCTCCACGAGCTTCCATCCAGTCCATCAGCTGTAAACATAACAACATGACCAATCATTATATAGTGAACACAAAAATACCTTGCTAAAAAGGGGGCTCCAAATAAATTCTTTGGACCGGAGAAAAATCTTGTTTAACGTAAAAGGAGAAAGTTCATATGGACTAATACAGTAATATATATAGAGGTAAGGGACACAGAACTCCAAGGGAAACACAATATGGGACTAATACCGGACTAGCATACTACTCTTTCTGTTTGTAAATAGCTGTTGTTTTAGATAGTGACATGGTCTTCAGTATGCATCTTTGACCATTACTTTTTATATGTATATGTTAATAAAAATTTATAAAATATTATATTTCAAAAATATTTTTCATGACAATCTAATGATACTACTTTCACCTCACCAATCTAAATATTTCTTAACATATTAGTAGTCAAAGTTAGGAAAGTTTGACAGCACGTTTTCTAAAACGTCACCTATTTCTGAACGGAGGTAGTAATACACTAGCAAGGTTCCACATAAAACCAAAGAATGTAAAACTGACGTACCACCCAAATATTCACACCCCAATCATAAAATATGAGACCCATCACACTACTCAGAAGATATATTCGCCAAACTAATTAGATAAAATTCACTTGAGTCTAAAGATCCTAACAAAAAACTAGCATTTGCATGACCACACATCAAACAATGTGATATCAAAGGCTATAAAGCACGCCAGAAAAACGGGGAGGGGGGGGGGACTTCTATGCCAGATGGCATATACAACGATCCAAGTTTTGGTGAGAGTTTCACAACAGACTAAATTTAAGCCTGAAAAGGACCTACCACTACAATCACCTCAAGCTGCTCTACCAGCTGTGCACGCCTACAACTGCTGTGCAGCTCAGCACCTAGTCTTCCACATGCATAAATGCCCGTTTATTCTTCACGCACTCCAATAGCATGGCGAGAATGGTTGTACCCATGTATTTGGTTACCCTGTTGTTTATCTCTTATGTATGATGTGTGTATTTATACTCATTTAATCAATCAATACAAGCATGAGATTAAATCCAAACTACCCACTCCCAAAACCTAATCTCATATTCCATTCCTCCAGCCACCATGAGTGAGAGCACCTTCGGCACAACCACTAGCGGGCACTCTCCCTGCCATGGGTGATGGAACCACCGGGGCCTCTACTTAGTCTGCCACACTCTCCTCAGCTCCAAGATACAAATGCAGTCAACATCAAGGCATTCATTCCCTACATGCTGGACGTACAATCAACAACTACACAACGCAGAGAGCTTTGTTCTCCACCGTCCTCGGCAAACATGATCTCCTTTGCCACATTTATCTTGCCGATGATTCCGATCATGATGGTGAAGATTGGATATGTGAGAACTTCACGGTTCTCATGTGAACCTATGCTACCATCTCCAAGGAGCTGCTCGACATCATGGCCCCCAACAGCACTGCCTGTCTGCCTATGGTGTATGGGCTCGGCTTGAGAAGATTTTTCACGACAACAAGTGTACCGGGCTATCCATCTTCAAGGTCACTTTAGATCACTAGCACAACATGACCTCTACATCAGCGCCTAGAGCCATCATCTCAAGGCTTTGTACGATGCTCTGGCCGATGTTGGCAAGCCCATCATCGACGAGACATTGGTTCTGCAGATGATCCAGGGGGCTTAAACCCCAAATTCACCACAACCGGTACCATCTTACCAATCGAGTAGCCCTCCAACCTTCATTCAAGCTAGGTCACTGCTGCAGGAGGAGGTTATGGCCTAAAACGCCACTACAAGGGCCGATGCGCTACAGCGTTCCCTGCAGTAGCGTTCTAAGTAATCTTCTCCAGCATCAGCATCGACCTTGCTTGAATGAAGGTTGGGAAGTTATTGCATTGATAAGATGGTATTGACCGTGGGCGAATTTAACCATAGGAATCCTTTATGTTGAAAATCATGTAGAATATGTGTATGGGTAGGTTACGTAGTGCAATTGGAGTCTTACCAGCGGATAGGGTTAGTCGTATTTGAATATGATACCTCTGTAACCCGGGTTCCTATATAAGGGGGGTGCCGCTTGATGTAACTAATAAGAAGTTTCGGACTTGAGGAAGTCTGCGCGTAGGGGGCATTCTGACCGGCAAGCCCCTGACAGGCAGATGTCCGATGGAGTTTAATCGAGATGGGGAGGTGCGCTCGACAACGGCCCCGGGGATGTAGGCTTCGACTGAACGTCGTTAACAAATATCGGTGTCTTTTCTCCTCACTTAATTGCTTGTAGATCTAACCATTGTGGGACGGCAGGTGTCTGTCGTTAAGATCAACCCATGTCGGGGCTAGTTTTGCAACAAGTGGTATCAGAGCGCAAGGTTGGAGGAATTCGATGGAGACCAAGGAAGCTTGTCGACGTCTATGGGCACAGTCGGCAAGGGCGGCGTCACATGCGTCCCGCGCATGGATTTACAAGTGGAGAGGCTGGGATCTATCAGAGCAAAGATCAGAATTTGTACGGATTCTTCGCCATGACGCGGTGAGACCTCCCACGGGGCGATCGAACCGGTCACAGGTGGCGACCAGCGGCGTGCGGTGATGGCACATGCGGTCAGATCGGCCAGGAGGGTCGGTTAGACTGGCCGCATGGCTGAATCTAACAAGGCTCGAATTGGAATCTGACCCGATCAGGGTGTCAGATGCTCGGCGGCGACATTGGCCGGTCAGACCGGCCAGGAGGGCCGGTCAGACCAGCAAGTTCGACAGAGGCGACGTTCGGCAAGGGCGAGCCTTTGATGGCTCACCAGATTGAAGAGGGCCAGGGCCTCTGGTGCACGGCAAAGTGTAGGATCGAGTCCAGGACATAGATGTGTCAGACGGGGCCTGATGGCCTCAATTTGACAAGGACTTGGATTGATCTACGACAAAGTGTGCACGGGAGAAGGGGAGGCCAGATCGGAGGACGTGGGTGGCTAGGGATAGCCACAAGGCGTCTTATTGAAGGTGGAGGTGGAGTCCGAGTCGGGCTGCAGTTCGAATTGGAGTCCGGTTTGGGATTGGAGTTTGAGTCGAAAAAGGTGGAGGGCTCCAAGATCTCTTTAAATAGAGGGGCAGGTGATGGCTATGGAGTAAGAGCTCAGAGATTTCTAGCCTCTAGCCAAGAGATAGTGAGAGCAAGGTCTTCGGCAAGCGGCGGGTACGGTTTTCGAAGGCAGCGAAGGCGCCGGTCAGACCGGCCTCCATAGGCGGTCGGACCGGAGGTTCACCACGGCAGACTTGGGCAAGGAGGTCCGGCGAGCGTGGCCACTGATTCCGAGGAGGGCGCTCAGACCGGGTCAGAGGCCGGTTAGACCGACGCATCGAAGGAGGAGGCCAGCAGCAATTCGTCAGGTGGCTCGGAGTTGGACCGGTCAGACCAACCAGAGGAGTCGATCAGACTGGTCTAGGCGTTAGCAATGACGTCAAACTCCAGATTTGAGATGACAAAGTTTGATGGTACGACAACTTTGCGTTTTGGCTAACCAGAGTTAAAGATGTATTAGTACAACAAGGGTGCTTGAAGGTGATCAAGAAAGAAGCTGAGAAGTCTGCCAGGATGCACAAAGATGACTAGGATGATCTAAAGATCAAGGCTGCCGAGACCATCCGCCTATGTTTATCAGATCAATTCATATACCATATGACGCCTTTTCTCCTCACTTGATTGCTTCTAAATCTAACCGTTGCGGGATGGCCGGTGTCCGTCGTTAAGATCAGCCCATGTCGGGGCTGGTTTTGCAGCACTTTATGTTATAAATAATTAGTGGTTGTTATTAAAGCACTTTAGAGAATTAACTTTAGTAGTCGGTATTTTAAGGTAGAGGCTCGAGACACCTAATTTAGACGATCATCTTCAGAATCTATTTCATATACTCTGTTAATTGGCGAAAACTATGTGAGGTGCAATATTTCTTACTAGATTGAATGGGTAAGGACTGATGCTTATATTTCACAATAGAATATAAACCGGTTGAATTTACGTCCCTCCTTTTTATACACATTAAAAATAAAGTAGAAATAATGTAATCATTGTTAAATTAAACCTATGTTGACCTCTTAAAGGTGGAATAGGCTGAACCGCTGAACCAGCAGCGACGTGGTATGAAATCCTGGTTTTCACTCATTGTTAGCACAGTAAATCAAATTCCCATCTTTATTCCTACATGGACTTCGTAAAATTTCAATAAGCTTAACTTGCAGTAGTGGCGTAGTGTGACCCTTAGTTTCACTTACTGAGTTACTGTTGGCATCAGGCAGCGAATTCTAAAATGCAATGTGTCTTTGATAGTCCGCAATATAATCCGTCAACCCGTCCAATCGTCGAACATGCCAATTGCAGAAATAGAAAAAAGTTTCAGTTTTTGTCGCCCACATCTAAAACTACACCCGAAGTTAAAGATGCCGTGAAATGCAAAAGATGCATCTTTAGTCAAAACCCTCGCATTGCAGTCCCTAAGCTGCTATCAAGATACCCACATCTCCTGTCAAAAGTCCAAGCACACCACGCCATCCAATCTTTCGGCATGCCTAAAAAAATTCGTTGCAGAACCCGCAAATGCAGCACTAAAGAACCAAATGGAGGCGCAAGCACATTCCAATCCAAATCACGCTAGCATCTTGCAGGGTTTTTCTTGAGGGGTTTCGAGCTCACCTCGAGGGCGCGCTTGTGATGCCTGCACTTGCGTAGCTTGCGGACGTAGGACAGAAGCTGCTCCTCCGAGAGCGGGCGTCTCTCGCGGAGCCATCCGTCAAGCTCCGCCGCCACGCCTCCTGGCGGCGCGGCCGGGGGGAGCGCCGAAAGCCGTATGTACAACGCCACCCACGCCCCCTGCAAGTCCGGGCCCGGGCGCGATTGCGCATGCACGGATCTTGCCGGAGCCAGCGAGATGCGCCGCAGCGCCGCCGCGGCCGCCGCGTGCAGCATCGGCAGCCTCCGAAGGTTTTGTTAGGATAGTTTGATAAATATCCTCGGGAACTTTTGTATTTCCGAACTGCTCCCCGACGAGAAGAACTCGTGCCCCCGGAATCATGCTAAAGAACTTCGCCGCAGCAGAATATCACCACTTCGCATCTACGGAGTTTGAAACGGACTAGAACGTTATGAGCTTCCGTCTAGTAGCTCCAATGCACAGTTAAAGTAGCAATTAATACGGATGATATTTTAAGAAAAAATACCTAATGTGAATTGACACTCACGTACACCACGACACACGCTACTCACATTTTCGATATATTTCAACTTAATGCTACAATTCCATATCAAGCAAATGAACATGAAAACTCTCACCAAATTGTAGGTCCCAAATTTAAAATTGTATTCATGGTTTTATGTGATATATATTTCTACTCTGCTATTTTCTCTAAAATTTTGAAATATCAAATAAACTTCGTATCACAGAAAGATATATACAAAAATTTCCTTACTTCAGTTTTGAATGGTGGCTTGAATTAGATTTGGAGTTTTAGAGTAGAAATTTGTATTCACACAAATACTTAAATGTCCTTATATAAAATTGTATGTTGGGCCTATAGGCCCAGCCACTTAAGCCAGCTTAGTGGGCCCAACTCGGCTAGGGTTTACTCTAATCCTAGCTGGCCTTCATCTCTCTCTATCTTGTTCGTCTCGTACCCAACGTCGCACTCGATCCATCATCTCCATCTCGTACCCAACATTGTACTTTATCCATCACCTCCATCTTGCACCCAACGTCGCACCTGATCCCTTATCCGCCTCCAAAAATCGATGTTGCCTCGCCGTTTCGATTTTAGCATTCGACGCCGGTACACCATGCCAGCAATCATATTGCTGTCCTCCTCCCCTCTAGTAGCCTGAACCCACACCTGCGTGGCGCCTCTCCTCCCCTGCCGCTGCTATCGCCACAAACCTTAAGACTCCCGCCCTCAAAAATCCCGCATCAGCATAGATCTCGCACCGATGCGTCGACGCCACAAACTCTATCTGCCTCCCAAGTCCATATCACCACTGCCCCCTATCTCTCGATCTCTTCCTCTCCTTTTGCCTCGAACTGACAGTCCGCCCACGTCCATAGCTGGACACTGATGCTACGCCCAAAGCAACCGTGCACACACCCTGGCCGATCGCCGCATCTGCCCTCGCGGCAACGACGACCTCACCTGACATTGTTCTCGAGCAGCCGCCCAGCAGGAGGGTGATGATGCAACAAGCGATGCTCGACCGTCCCTGAAAACCAAACAAGTACAGGGGCGTTAGATACCGGTCGTGGGGCACAAGTGCCGCCGAGATCCGCGACCCCATCAACGGACACCACGTTTGGCTATGCACCTTCCACCCGGTCGAGGCCGCGGCACTCGCCCACGACGCCGTCATGCATGGCTTTCACGACTCTAGGGCAAAACTCAACTTCCCCTCGTCTACCACCAGCACCCTGGACACCCGTAACTATAGACTTACATGCCTATAGAAGCCCACCTAGGGCCCAAAAACGTGCATGGTCAGGAAGAGGCCACGTAGACTTAAGTAGAAGGTGGGAGAGGCACAACGTTAAGGGGCCAAGAATCCCACAACATATTTGATAATTATGTATCCAGGTTGCTATTGGGGAGCTTTGCAATTCACATCCACCGAATAGAAACATCACAGGTTGCTACAGGCAACTTTCATAATTCACATTCACCGAAAAGAGAACTGAACAATTTAGGGCTTGTTTTCCAGAATTTTCACAAAATATACATGGAGGACTCAAACAAGCCGCCTAAAAAATGAGAAACTAAGATAAATCTCTTAGTTCAAGGCGTACCATTTTCACCACACGACAAGTGATGCGGTCGTGGACTATGCAGACACCTTCCTCCTCTACAACCTAAGGGAGGTAGACGCCTGCTTAATGAGAATTTAAACACTATAAGTCTTTTACACAAAAATTTCTACATTCGCTAAATTAATGCATATAATTAGTCTATTTGTACATTCAATCACATGATCCCTCAAGCCAGAGTAAGGATTTAGCCAGCGGGTTTCATCGACCCACACTTGGTCTCCGAGCAAAGCATGAGTGCAGATGAAAAATTTGTCAAGGAATACATGGCCGACTTATTGTCATCAACAAGACAAGGAGTTCTTACTCCTTGCCTTCAACCGGGAGTAAGTGATCAATGCTCATATTTCATCCTTTATATAGTTTATACACAATACTAGTTATATATAATCATGCAAATTTATTCTTGCAGCTATCATTAGATCTTGATTGTGATAATACCTAAATGGAGCAAGGTTATATAGCTTGAGTCCTACAAGCGTTCGGACCACAATTTCACGCGTATCACCCAGTTAATCGACATGTCATTAATTAACACATTTGCCTCCTTACATTATTTCTTTTATTTATTTATTTTCTAATTTCCCAAAACTTTTGAAACACGCAGGGCGTTTGCCACTTACGTGTCCCGTGAGGGGAGATCCACTTTAGCATCCCATGACAAATCGCAACACAATTTTAATTTCAAGATCTTCTCTAAATACAAAATAATACTTTGTACATTCATTTTCAATTAATAGTAATCCCCTTTCGAACTAAGACCCTTTCTCTTTGTAGTACCGCCAGCAACCAAAAGGAACCAACCATTATAGGTACTACATCTGGCATCAGATGCGGCAGCTCATGGCATCTTTGAAAACCCAAGACGTTAAGATTTGTCCATCTTACCACTATTTCTTCTTATATTCACATCTTACATATATCCATGAATTTGATCTTACTTCATATAGGTTGGAATTGATCTTGGAACAAAAATGATGACCAAGACCGAGCTCATGAAGATTAGGAGAGTTCATCTTATTCTTCATTGACCAAGTAATCGATGTCAAGAGCGAGTACCATCAACTGTAGCTAGATAGCTAGGTCATCATGTATGAACTGAATTGTGTCGTTGTAGTCTGTCGATACTTATAAGTTCATTTGTTCTCCATGTACTTAGTTATGTGGATATTGATGGAGATGTTAATGTGTTATTTCTATTGATATTTTTCATGTCATTTTTGTGCATTTGTTGCAAATGTAAATATGTACCTATGAATATGAAATATATGAAATTTCTTGTTTTATGGTAGAAATAAAAATAAAACAAACATTGTTGTTATAGATGATATCCTAAATAGTTTAGGCAGAAGAAACTGTATGTGATATCCATTATGACAGCAATTTCCCAGAACTACACTAGGCGGTCAAATCTGAAGAACCGTCTAGGATGTACATGTAATCCCGGACAATTCAGTAAAATAAACTGGCTCGGATAACATCACATCCAAGATGGTTCAGTTATGGGAATTGTCTAGGGTACTCTTTAATCCAAGACGGTTTAGGAATCGTCTGGGATAAAAACCAATTATCTGTGACACATATTTCTAGATAGTTGCCAAGAACCATCTTGAATGACCATTTTGAATCATTTGGGAACAACCTTTTTAGTAGTACATGGCACTAGTAGGTCCTTGGCTCGGAAGGACGAGGTGATCTAGAGCTGAATGGTCAAAACCAGCAATAACGGCTCCCCAATCTACGTTGTTCTTGGACTCGAAAGCGGTATCCATGGTGGCTGGAGCTGGTATGGAGTTTGCGGTCATGGGATGTCCTAGACTCTTGGGTGGAAGATGAACATAGGTAGAAGAAGAGAGGGCAGGTAGAAGAAAATGTAGGGATTATGCTTTTAGTGACATGGCGGCTAAGTCACGGGACACAGCGTCAAAACCAACTTGAAAACCAGTATAGGGTGTTAAGTGCTCCGGTTTAGAGAGTTTAGGGAGTAAAATACCCGGATTTACAATCGGGGGTTTAAGTGTCCCGAGCATCATAGTTCAGGGGGTAAACTGGACTTGTTCACGAAAAGGCTTACATGAGAAGGGGCTCAGGTCTAGCCCAACTATAACTCATCGGCTCAATTGACCAAGCCCATTGTACCGTTAGTTGAGTATGCGCATATGAATGCGAATAACAGGGAGAAAAACGAGAAGTTTATCGGATGACTGCGGGTCACTTCCCCACAAACGTCACCGGTCCTTCACCTCTCGTAAAGAGATACGTCACTTCCCCACAAACGCCACCGGTCCTTCACCTCTCGTAAAGAGATACAAAACTATTGAAGTGAGAATTTGAGGAAATATTAAAATGGAAATAGCAACTTTCAAGCCAAAAAAATCATAGCACTGAACCAAAATTTTGAACTTTCTGCCGAAATATTTGGAAACTACTAGCTCAAATATGAAAACATTGAAAATAGGATTTGAGATAATTTTAACAAGGAAACTTCAACTTTCAATCAAGAGATGTGAAAACTTTTGATAAAAATTTAAAATTTCAAAAATCTTTCAACCATATAATTTCGAAATCTTCAACCAGACATAACAAACTTCCAACCGAACCATTGTAGCGTCAAGATCAACTCACAACCATTGTCTACCCTACCTTCTCGATTCCAGATATGGCGAGTCGCTGAGCATCAAACACTTATGCAAGCCTACCTCGTATGAGGATGCGCAGCATCGCTTTGCGCGCATCACACTAGCGGAGAGGTTGTGATGGTGACGCTCGCTCAGGGTTTTGTGTGTGTGAGAAAGAGAGGGAGTGAGGGATGGAGAGAGGGGAAGGTCCAAAGGGAAACGATGTGAGTGTGCAATTCATGCATGAAAAAGAATTAGATGTAGTTGTGCTACCATAACACGACAAACCGGAATCAAGTCAAGATTTGATCGTCATAGGTGCATCCAAGGTCCTAGAGGGCATGAGGAACGAGTTTCCCTTGTACGTCCACCGAATTAGGGAACCTACAAAGTACATCTTTGTTGCGAGAAAGTCAAGAGCTTTATTAACTTAAACTGTTCTGGATACAAGCAGCCCTAAGGCTGGGACTCAAGAAAACTAGGGACATCAAACCAATTCTGTGACACCTGCAGTGTGCAAGCAAAACGAGCACAACTATGTGCCACAATATTCGCCGTCCGTCTCACGAAAACAACTGACGAACTATCGGAACCAAAACAAAGCTCCTCAACTTTAGAAAGCAAACCGGATATCACCGATCTACTCTAGCGTCGTTCCTTCCAAAGGCGAACAACGTCCTGACAGTCAAGTTCAAAGATGACCTGACTAAAACGTTTGCTTCGGGTGAGCTGGACCCCATCGCGCAATGCCAAAGCTTCAATCACGAGGGGTTCCGAGACTCCGGGGTAGACATAAGAGCAAGCTCCCATCCAACCATCCCTGCTGCGTGCAACGACACTTGATGCAGCTACACCCGCCTCCAGAGAAATAGCACCATCAGTATTCACTTTAACCCAACCCTCCGGCGTGCACGACCATGGAGGCGAAGACATAGTCGACGATGAACTAGCCGACTTCGGCATGACGATGAACTAGCCGACTTCGGCACATCAAGCGCCGAAACGGTATCTTGGACAAACTCCATAGACTTTGGGAAAAATGCCAGATCTAACTATGTGACTGGAGTCAATGCCAAAACTAGCACCGGTTGAAATGAATTGACGGAAATAACTCCGCAACGCGCCGGACACGCGCCGCGTGGCTCGTGTCGCTCCGGAGCAGTGCGACGCGGCTCGTGTCGCACGGGAGCAGTGCGACGCACAGCGTCACCTCGGGCGCGAGCGACGCAGGCCGCCTCGCGCAGGCCCGCCGCGACGCAGGCCGCCTCGCCCGGGCCGGCCGCAACGCAGGCCGTCTCGCGCCGACGAAGCTCTCTCGGCATTTCACAGCCCGATTTCACAGCCCAATTTGCTATTTTCTGAAACAAAACTAACTAGATTGGTTGGTTTGGAGAGCAAAAACATGAGCATGAGATGTAGGGTTCAATGCCTACATCTAGCAAATTTTTATTTTAATTTTGTAGAGTTCTATGAAAATTTAAAAGGGAACAATAAAAAACCACAACGAGAATAACGTTACATATTGAATAGAAATAAAAAAACTCACGATAATCAGCCTCTTCCTGTCTTATACCTTGGTGGCATATGATCAGAGGGGAAGGTGAACTGTGACTACGCCGTTGGGTTGGTCCGGAGATTGTAGGGTGGAGTTTGCTGACTGTCCTGCGTAGGATATGGCTGTATAGGAATCTGACTGTAAGGAAGCTTGTCAGCTTGAAACAAATTATCGATCCAGTGATGGCGTTGAGAGCCCTCCGCCATATCGCGGGACGAACCACCCTCGTACGCAGGTCCTCCAACGAGGGACTGGTACGGAATATTTGAATGAAAATACGGGTTCTGCACAGGAAAGGCACTATCGTCCATCGACGGCGAATCTAAGTGGTGCACTGTCTGGAAAAAATAATCGTAATTAGTTGTGTGAGTTTAAATTTAAGGAAAGAATTGGTACGTTGAATTTAAATTTTGTTACCTCTCTGCTTGCACCTCCGTAAGAACTCTGGCCCTGCTCTTCTGAGGATTCCATGTCGTAGTGAGGGATAAAGTGATAAATTGCATAGCATGAATAAATTTAATATTTATTTTCTTTACTAATTAGAAGATAGGAAATTACGCATGTAGGACAAAATTTATTGATTCACCCGTACTTATGTACACGTACCTCTCTGATTGAACCTCGCATAGAGTTCAGGTCCTGCTGGTCCGTCACAACAATTTTACTCTGCATCACAAACTCGTATGAAGGCTACATGCATTAGCTTACCAAAGAAAATGTAAATGACATACCTCTCTTAGTGTACCACGCTGAGAGCTCTGGCCCTGCTCGTGCATTGTCGGAGGACCTGTACCAGCTGTCCTAGACGGGTCTCTTATGAGCGTCGTGTAAGGGCGTATGGAAGACTTGAAACATACGCAACAAGGTCAAGTAAACATCTATATGCCCACGGAGTATCGTACGAACATTACATGTGGAAGGTAACCTCGTTCTGTTTAAACAGCATACCTCTCTAATGGTGCCTCCTTGAGAACTCTGTCCCTGCTTGTGCGTCCTCGGAAGTCCTATACCAGCTCTCAAAGACGGGTTCCGCATGAGCGTCATGTCAGCTCGTACGTCCGGCTGCGAACGCAAGCAGTACGGTCAAGTTAATATCGGTATGATTAAGTTAACCTCCGACATTTGAAAAGACATACCTCTCGACCTCGTCGTCCAGAAGCCGAACGCGAAGCACGGGCCTGACTTGGTCGTGCCTCACTTGGACAGGCCAAGCTTGATCGTGCCTCACTTGGACGACCGGGCCTCTGCTCCGGCATGTTCGACGCACATGATATTATGTCATCGGATCGACCGCATCTCAAATTCTTCAGAATGCCCTTTGCATCTTCGTATATTTGCTTCACCTTCCGTATAAGGGAGGGGTCCTGTTTATGACTTGTGCGAATGACGGACGCGACAGTATCGAACTGCACGAAAAGATCGCCTTGTACTTCTGCGTTTAAATTCCTAACTCAGAATTGATAAGATTTCTTACCGTGTCATCACGAACTGAAGCTCTATGCCGATCCATCCCTAGCCGTAGTTGTTGTGAATGCGTGAGAGAAGCTGGTCTCTCTGGTGGAGTAGAAGTGAGCCTAGTGCGCGTCCTCAGCACATACCAGCGTAAGTATTCATCATAAGCCCGCTCGTCGTATGGCCTGCATATAGCTTCTTACTGTAAAATTCCCGACGTACATATATGCGCACACAGCTGAAACTTACTTACCGGTCTTTCCGTATGACCTCAAGTGCAGCCCTGTTATCCCCTGCATCCTTCCATACACGTTGCACCCCCCTCCAGTCGTCGTCCTTTTCTGCTTTTTCTATCCTACCTGTGAACGAAAATATGACATGAAAATGGTTATTACGAAGACCATTGTAAATATACGAAAAAGTTTATAAAGTTCTATTGCGACTTACTCATGTACTTGTGTCGCGAGCTCTCTACTAGCTGGAGGGGGGGACCTCTTGGAAGAGACCAAACTGTCTCATCACACGCCCCGGTGAATACGGTTCCACCATGTGTGAGAATACTAGGTGCGATGTGGTCAACCAGAGCTGCATATCCATGAAACACTGACCTGACAACCCTGCAGGCACGACACTGTAAACATGATCTTCTGTCCAGGGGAACCATATGACACCATTTTGGTGCAACATCTCGAACTCCTGGTGGTAGAACACGTAGCACCTGGCTGACACTTCTCGAGCCCATGATAGCGTGGCATATGTCCACCGAGTCCCCATAGTAGCGTCAATGCTGTATTCCTCACCTACGGGATACGGGTGGACCGGATTTGTGATCTATGGACGTCCAACTGGAAAGTGCTCCCACGACCATAACTGAAGCAAGGTATGACAGAGATTTAGTTTTGGTTCTTTGGACTTCCTGTCCTGTGAGGCGTCGTACAAACCCCGGTAAAGAGCACAGAGCACCGCAGATCCCCAGCTGTACTGGGGGAAGTTGTCGAGCGGGGCATCAGCCAAAGACTCAGCGAGGTGGATGTAGTTTGCATGAACTACATTACCGTGTGAAGTCAGAAACATGTGCCAACCAAAGAGGAACAACAAGTACGCAACAAAGTGGGTCCTCACAACCTCATCAGTGGCCTCTTCTGGGCACGTCTCAAACCTCCTCAGCTAGTGGATAGGCACACCTCGTGCGGCGGCACCCGTGTCAGTTCTGGGTATCTCATCTCCGAATCTCGCACCCAAGTGCTCCCTCCAGTCAGCTCTCCTAGGTGGTGGAACAACCGCCTCTCCTCTGATGGGCAGACCAGTGATCATGGAGACATCATGAAGAGTCACCGCCATCTCTCCCCAACGAAAGTGGAACGTGTGAGTCTCGGGTCTCCACCTGTCGACTAGAGCGGACAAAAGAGATGCGTCAAGAGTGAAAGAGCATCTTGTAGATAGCATCCTAGCAAATGGCAGAAGTCCACTCGCATGTAGATGTGGAACAAACCGCTCGTCTAAATCCCAGTGTGTCCTAGGTGCCCTAAGTTTGAAGGTTGGTGGAACGTCAACGCCACCTGCAAGCCAATAGTGGCACCTGTGTTGCTCGTCGTACTATGCCTTGAGTAATTCAGGCAACGACGCCATGTCTTGCATGTACGAAAAAGATTGCGTTATGTAAGTTAAAAATAAATAAATGATAGCACGATATGCCAGTATTACATATAATAATCCACATGGTTGAAATTACACGTACTTCAAAACAAATCACGCTTAGTTCAAAACAAATCACGTAGTTGTACACAAATTTTTTATTACAACTTCTACGAAATGGTACAAGCATTATAGGTACATCAATCAGGTGTTATGAGTTGATCCGTGTGGTTGATTCGGGCAATTCCTTCTGGTGTGGCCCGTTGTCCTGCAAATCTTACACTTGCGTCGTTCTCCCTGTTGGCTTTCGTCCATATCATTCCTGAAACGCGCCGATTGTCGGCGTCCCTTCTTGTGATTCTTAAGAGCTGCATTGGGGACCCATTCCACAAGATCGGGCCAGACATCCTTGTAGCTCATGTCTAAGCCATACGAGCTGAACTCACTACTCCATGTTCCCAGGAGATGGTGGATGTCAAAGTATGGAGACACGTACTGCTGCGAGGCCTGTTTCATGTACGCGCACGCCTTATACACGTGCGAGCAAGGATAGTGAAGCAGCATCGGCTTGTTGCAGGTGCAGGTGCAGACAGATGCGTCAAGCTTGCATTCGTGCTTTCTATCACCTCTCACGTGACTATGCACATGCTTCTGCCTTAGGCGAATCTCGTACTTCCTCCTCAATCCATCAATAACTCTGATGTCATGGCTCTGAGATTTTTAATTTTTCTGTCCATGTACCTCTGCATGACTTCGGACCATTGTTTTCCTTTGTCCATATTTTTCTTGGCAGCCCTTGATCTGTTATAGAAGTAACCGACGGTCCGGGTCCAGGTTTCATCAACGATGGCAGTTATTGGGAGGCAACAAATACCTTTAAGCACGCCATTGTAAGCTTCTGACATGTTGGTTGTCATTATGCCGTATCTTTTGCCATCCGTATCGTGAGCCAGCGACCATTTCTCCACCTCCGGAGCGTGTCTGGCGATCCACTCAGAAAGACTCTTAACTCTCCTACTCGATCCCGCATTATGATGCACTGTATGTTGTTCCTCCCCCTGCACCTGACCACTGTAAGATGCTGTTGCAGTCTCTAGTGCTGCCCAAATAGCCTGAAACTTTCTGAGTTGATTCTGCATGCACATCTTCTTAAAAGTCTTCATCAAATCCTTACTTTTGAACCGAGTGAAGAAATTGGCTGCCAGATGCCTCATGCGCCACCTGCTTTCAAGATCACTCCACCTATAAGGAGCTGGAGCAGTGTTCTTCAGCGTGTTGATTGCGTTTAGTAGGCCCGCATTACGGTCACTTATGATGCACACGTTAGGCCTATCTTGCACAACAGACGTCTTCAGATTCACAAGGAACCAAAGCCAGCTATCCGTGTTCTCATTCTCAACGATTGCGTAAGCAACTGGAAGGACTTGGTCGTTTGCATCCGCTGCGACAGCTACTAGTAGCGTCTGCTTGTACTTTCCCGTAAGGAATGTACCATCCATGTAGAGCACCGGTCGATAGAACTTGAATGCCTGTATAGTTTGGCTGAATGCCCAGAATACATGATCGAGTATTAAACGACCGGGTACTCCATCGGGATGTGGCATATCAAGCTTGTTTATGTAAGTACCAGGGTTTGCTTCTGCTATCTGATGGAGCATTCTTGGGACATAGTTATACCCATCCTCGTATGTCCCAAACATTCTCTCTATCACCTTCTGTTTAGCTCTTCTGACCTTGCTGTAGCTGACTGGAAATCCAACTGCATCAGCCACGTCAGACATCAGTGCCTTTGGGCCGACTGTTATGTCCTCAGATACTAAGTGGTACACTTTCTCCGCCACATATGCAGCAGTGACATTGCGGTGTTGTGTCAATGGCTCTGATAGCTCGCACGTGTGATCTACAAGCACAGTTATCTTAAAATTCTTCATAATCCCCACTCCTTGCGTTGCACGGACTCTTGCCGGACAACCTGGACGTGTGCATACAGCCGTCAAACTTGTTGGGTTTGACCTTGTTGTTTTATACTCTCGACTGATGGCGACTGCATACCTAGTGATGGCCATCTGCACGGCATGCTTGCTTGGGAATTGCTATCCGACCATGAGCGTGGAGTCATCAAAGCCCCAGTGCGAGTTGTCCTCCTGTGAGATGGCTAGGCGTCGTATACTGAGTTCATCCATTTCTGCTGCTACCGCTGTTTGGGAAGGACTACCACCCCCTTCGTCTTCGTTGTCATCAGATCCTTCATCAGCTTCTTCATCTTCATCCAACTCGTTCACCATGTTTGGTATGATTTCGTAGCAGTCGATACGACTTGACCAAAATGCACCAGCATTTTCGTTCACAACGAACTGATCGTCAACCACCATGGGATTGGCCTCTGCCGCCACCACTGCTTCAGTTACTCATTCTATAGCAGCAAGTTGTCCCTCTCCAACTGCACTGCACCCTTCTTCGTCGGTCAACAACAGAGGCCTCTCAACACAATTAACGTACACCATCGGTCTGGGCCGTACATCGCGGCTCCAGGAGTGCTGACAAGCCGCATGTAACCAGACCATGAGGCATTGCCCGTCACCTTGGGTAGCTCCCAGAAGGGGTCAGATAACCCGTCATCTCGACTCCTACACGTTACTGCCTCAATTACAAGCTTCTTGCGTGCTGTCTCTCGATCGAACTCACGGCGTATGCATCTCCTCAGGTCCAACAGGCTTATCTCCTCCAACCCTTCAATTTGTGCAACCTTGTATTGACATTGCGACAGATCTAGCCTAGAAAGCCCATCCCGCACTACGTTTCCACTGTAAAACACTAACAACTGATTCATTGTACCTACGTACGCACGCAATAGATTTTAAATAACAACCCATTGCTACTGTGACATGTAAATATTGATTATCATGCAAATAAAAATTATTATCATGCAAATAAAAATTACCTAAACTTAAAGCTTCTCACTTCGTCAACATTTTTTGTACCAATAGAACAGCTGATTTAAACTATGATTACGCCTTTCCTCTTCTCTTCTTGCTATCTTCTTCTCCTAATATTAATCATTGCAATATGAACAAACATGGCAATATTAACTATACTTGTCCATAGTAATTATATCACACGAAATAACAGCGTGCTAAAGTTTACAAATTAATAACTAAGCCAGTATTATTATAGTTCTCCATATCAATTATATCACATAAAATAACAGTGCGTCAAGGTTTAACTGACATGTCTAGCATTGTTGTTTACCTAATTTTTTGACTAACATAACAACTTATCATTATCATTATTAAAAAAATTACCTCCACTTCAAGCTCGCCACTTGATCTACAATATATTATACTAAACGAAATGCTAATTATAAGTTTGCTTACCTCAGTTTTCCTTCTTTTCTTTCTATTCTTTTCTCCTTTTTGTCCTTTCTCTGGACCACTTCTAGCAGCAACTGAATGGAGAAGAGTACAATAAGCTACTGGAGAAATGAAGTAAAGTGAAGAGAGTGAGATTTGAGTGAAAAGAGTGAGATTTGAGAGCTACTGGGGATGAGGAGAGAAATAACAACATACTAACGTTTAATAACATATCATGACTAACAAATATATCAAATGAAATAACAACATGTTAAAGTTTAATAACATAACAACTAATTATTGCTGTCATTATAAAATAAATCATCTCACTTGATCTATAATATATTGTATTAAATGAAAAGCTAAATTTTATTTTACTTACCGTATTTTGTCTTCTTTCTACTATGAGTTGCCGGGTTTCTCTTGCTCTCTGGACCAAATATAGCAGATGGGAGAAGAGAAATAAGAAGCACCGTGAGAGAGTGAGAGATGAGTTGAAGAAGTACAGCTAGAGAGTGAGAAATGAGCTGCCGGGGAGAAGAGAAATAAGAAGCACCGCGAGAGAGTGAGAGATGAGTTGAAGAAGTACAGCTAGAGAGTGAGAAATGAGCTGCCGGGGCGTTCTCTTGCTCTCTAGACCAAATATAGCACCGACAGAGTGAGAAATGAGGGAAAGATGGAGGCTTAAGGAGGCTCGGGTCAAAGAAGAATGATTACGGGGAACAAATTCTACAGCAAAAGGAGGAGCAAAAGACAAAGCGTGCTGTCGGAATTTCACTCCGTGCCAAATTAAAAAGCGAAAGCAAGGAATCCCGGAATCCAACGCACGGAGCAAAAAAAACGAAATTCCGCACGACGCTCGCCACCTGTCGTCGCCTCGGTGGAGTGCGACACTGGGCAACGTCGCCTCGGTGGAGTGCGACGCTGGGCAACGTCGCCTCGGTGGAGTGCGACGCTGGGCAACGTCGCTTCGGTGGGGAGCGACGCTGGGCAACATCGCTTCTGGGCCGAGCGACGCTCACCTGCCGTCGCCGAACGCTGGAGCGATGCCGTGCGTCGCGCTCGCCCAAAGCGACAGTGCCACGCGTCATCGTCTCGCCCGTCGCACTGATAATTTTGTCTCTGCGTTCGGAGGCCGGCTAATTTTGGCATTGACTCCCGTCAAATAGCTAAATGTGCCATTTTTCCTAGACTTTGCTGGTATGTAACCCTCCTGCTCGTACATCCACCTATTCCGCGAGGACCATATCTACCACATATGATAGTGACTATCTACGACCTCAGTTCCTCCGGGATCACCTCGTCACATACAATATCTGTTGCCCAAGTACTCGGATTCAGACGAGGCATAGAGAAGTGTTTCTATACTTTTCTAACATTTTTTTGCACGATTTTTTACAGCGCTACATAGATCTCAAAGCACGTAGTGCTTTTCCTCGTGGACTTGGCCCATATCCAAACCGTCCGCATCAAACCCACCCGATCCCAATTCTCATCTTCCCCGCCTCTTCCCGCAACCTCCTCACCATCGCCGGCGCCATGTGCTCTGCACCGCCGTCACTGCTCCTCCTTGGTTGCCGTTGGCTGGTGCTGGAGGTGGACCTACCGCCGCAGCCTCTGCCCCATTGCTGGCGCCGCGCACTCCGCACCTAAAGCCCCCCGTCGCTGCTGCTCCTCGATCACCGCCGACTGGTGCTGCAGGTGTTGTAGCCTTCATCCCATCGTCGGCGCCGCGCGCTCCGCACCGCTAGCCCTGCCGATCGCTGCTCCTCCTTGGTGGCCGCTGGCCGGTGCTGCAGGCAGAACCACTCCTCCGACACGGCCTGCGGCGCCGGCTGAGGGGCGTGGCGGAGGGGATCGCGTCGCGGCGAAGGAGCTGTCCAGTATGCCACCACGACCGGCGGGAAGAGGCGGGGAAGAGGAGAATTGGGATCGGGTGGGTTTGGTGCGGGCGGATTTGGATATGGGCCAAGTCCATGAGGAAAAGCACTAGGTGCTTTAAGATCCATGCAGCGCCTTAAAAATTATGTAAAAAATATATTAGAAAAATATAGAAGCACTTCAATGCCGCCGTCCAGAACAGCCGGGCATGAGAACGGAAAATCAATGTACTCCTAATCTGATCTACACACATCACACCTTCCAAGTTCTTGTACGTGTCGTTGCTGCAACGTGGCCGACAACGGCAGGATACAACGCACCACAGTCACCAGAATACTCTGACCTTGGGCACAACCTTTAATTTCCAAAAGCCTACTCCACAACATCTCAGAATTGGAGGACGATGAACCACCGTTTGCCGTAATAGCAGTCGTCTCCTTTTGATTAACCAGCGCCCGATAAGCTGACTTGACGGAGTAAAGACCCGTCTTCTCCGCGGCCCAAGCCAGGCCATCCTCACCTCCCTTACGCCACCGGGGAATATTCATATGGCATCAGCATATATCAGGAGCTAGAAAGATCTCACGTACCAGCGACACATTCCAGGAGCCTGAGTTCGTGTCCATCAACTGATTCACAGCTTGTAATTGACAGTCTACTAGCCGCCCCAAAGGACGCATAGCAATCGAATCAGGGACCCAGTAATCGTCCCAAATAGACACCGTTTGACCCGTGCCGAATCAAGCCGCACTCCAGAGCAGCACGTTGCGGAAATTGGATGGAACTGGGAAATAGATTGTGGATTTCGTACCTTTGGAATACGAACAATAGTGGTCATTACTCATTAATTCCAACAGGTAGCTCCCCGCCATTTAAGAAAGGCAAGAACATCCGACACCACATCCGACTTGATCAGCTCTAAATGCCTCTGAAAAAATCCCACCGTGAATCCATCCACCCCGGCGCCTTGGACGGGCCCATCTGGAAAACGCAGATTTCACCTCCTATTCAACAAATTGTTTATCTAGAGAATCCTGCATTACATCCGGAACTTTCACATGCACCAGATTGAGAAGTTCATCCATATCATGGTGACCTTGAGAGAGATACAGTTGCTCGTAGAAACTAGTAACCTCTGTGTGAACATCAGCCATATCCAAGCGAAGCGAACGGTCCGGCCTTGGCAAACTAGTAATTTTGTTTTATGCGTTTTCATTGGGCCTCTTGGGCATGAAAATATGCAGTATTTCGATCCCCAGACTTCAACCATTGAACGCGCGAACTCTGTTTCATCCAAATTTCCTCCTGGTATAACGTTTCATTGATCGTCTCCATGATTTTCTTTTCTTCATAAGATGGACCGGTACCAATAGCATTGGCTCTCTAGTCTGCTCCAGCTGCCTCCGTAACTTGGCCAACTTCTTATGAAAATTGCCAAACTCCCGTGACCCCCGATCACCCAACCCATTCTGCATGACCTTGAGTACGTCTGTAACCCCCAATAGGCCACCTGAACTGGCTCCATTCTGCCATAAATTCTTGACAGTTTGCTCATACTCACTATGGGTCTGCCAGACATTCTTGTACCTAAATAGCCTCGGACCTTGCATCACCGGTCTCTCCTCGGCCCGCATCTCCACTACCAACATACAGTGAACAGATTCCACCACATTCACACGTCGAACTCTACTCCGCGGAAACCGCTGCATCAGGCCATTCCCAGTGCTCCACGGTGTACAGGTGCTAAAAATGCCATATAGGCGAAAAACTGACGTGGTAAAGTAATTAAGGAGGAGAGAGAGCACTTTGGTGACCCCAGGAAGAAACGATACTAAGCGCGTGGACCTATGCAAAATGCCTATGTGACATCTATGCATTGGGGAGTTTAGTTGCTAAACAATTAAATGAAGGAATCTTAGCTGCAAAAAGCTAACCACCTGTGTATTAGAGAGTTTAGTTGCTAAGCCCTTTCATACACTTAGCACCTCATCTAAACACCTGTACATTGAGAGAGGCCTCCGACACACGATCTAATCTTGCTTTCACATTTGCTTGACCCAGCTGACGATTATCCCGTGTGAACAGCACACCAACCCAGCCCAGATCAACAAGTGAACAGTCATCTATCACCTCACTGAACGGCCGCATCTTCCATTCAGCACGATCATTAATTCCATAATGCTCCGTAGCATGAAGGATCTCATTAAAATGCCAGACACGCATCCATGGTAAGCTACGCAACCCGTGGAGAGCATGCAAGAGACGCCAGCTATGATGGCGATCTTCTCGACGAGGCTCCCCATATAAGTCGGTAAACCGCCATGTCTTTGAGCCCTCCTCCCTTGAAGTGGCCAATACATCAATGTGACCTTTGTTGAAACTTTTCAGCTCCACAATTACCTCCCCTGTCCAGAACAGCTCAATACCGCCGCTAAGTCGACCATCACTGCCCACGGCAAAACGACTCTGAAAACCCAGAACATCGGTCAACTCTCTTACCACTAATCTTCGTTTCCATCACAAAGAGAAGAGAGAGCACTTGTTGCTTCACGAAGTCGCAAAGCTCACGAACTGTATCGGGGTTCCCAAGCCCCAAACAGTTCCAAATGATGCAATTCATTGATTCCCGCAGGGCTGCAACGCAGCACCGCCGATGGGTTAGAATTAGTAGGAGTCGATTTCTTCTTTTCCAGCGTTCTACCTCCTCAGTCCAAGGTGATGCGTTTCTCAGGGGGTGTTTGGTTGGGCTTTTCAGCAGCTTTTCACTAGAAAAAGCTGCAGCCCAATCAAGCGGTCAGCTTTTCAGCAGTTTTTGCCAACGGTAGTTGTGGGCTTTGCAGTGTAAATTCAGCTATTTGAAAAAGCTGCCTTCTGCTAGCTTTTTGCAATGTGTTGAAGCTTCAGTGCTCATTTTCCAAAATGCTGTAGATGATTTGGATCAACCAAAAGTCATATGTTCACTTTCTCACAGCCACAGTAGCTTTTCCAGACAGTCAGCCAACAACAGCTTTATCAACAGCCACAGCCCAACCAAACAGGCCCTTAGCCTGTTGGATCGGGTCAAACAGTGACATTGCATGATCTATATTGTATCATTAATAGCATCCGATTCAGCCACATTATCCCCCAACACCAGCTTTCGACCTACCGGCTTTGGTGCAACCGGTACGTACACTTGTCCACGCCCCCTCCCGGCGCCGTACGGCGCAGGTTTTAGCGGGGAGGTATTATGCATTTTCTGATCGCTCCGTTGCAGTCTTGGTTGGTCACCTCCAGCGAAATGCTTCTTCCGATCATCCAGAGCACACAGTCGGACAATCCTTCATCGAACGGCAGCTTTTCGTTAGAGTCCCCGCGTCCCGGCGTCGTGTAGTCAAGCTCCTAATGTCCCAGTCTGTTGCACAAGAAGCAAAATTATGGCACATCCTCATACTGCAGATCATGCCAATCAGTCTTTCATCTCTCATCAGAGCGAATCATGATGCCCCTCCTGAGAGAACTCATCACATCGATCCAAACCCTAGCATGCAAGAAGTTTCCTTGAGCCAAACCTTGGGTACCGTTTTGCACTCGCACAATCTCCCCTATCTGTCTTGCAATGACCTTCCCCCAGCGCTTGTTCATCAGGTTGAACGGCAGGTTCATGATACGTGCCCAAATCGGCAGTCTGTTGAAATTAAGCTCCGAAGGGTGCATGTTGTCTACAAAATCTTCAAGAACCATTGCTTGCTTGTTGACGCGCCATGGCGCCCCTTCCCAGATCCTATCACGGTCCTGCTTAGATTCCAGGTCAACTGTAAAGAGATTACCTCCTACCAAGCGGAAGGACAAACCCCTAGGGTTGCCCCATGCCGCACGTAGTGCACTGGAGATCGTATGGATGTGGAAGGCTTTAGGTGATAACACTTTCCCACAAGCGCCCACCTGGGTGACGATCTTCCTCGTGCAGATCCTGCACTACCAGCGTACACTACAATAGAAATCATTTGTACAGACGGTTCGGAACCCCCGTGCGGGACGGTTTTTTGAACCGTCTGTATGAAAGACGGTTCTAGTTTGGAACCGTCTGTACTAATCGATTAGCACCCGTCTGTGATGTCGTGTTATAAAAAAAATATGGCCCCACATGCCTAGTCTTCAACCGCGTCTCATCCGGCCGTCCGCGTCGTCCCATCCAACCACTGGAATTAAATCGCACAATATGCTTCCAGCGGGATTCGACTCCGCAACCTCGTGTTGTCCAAGCAAGGGGAGTTGCCAGCTGACCTAGACTAAGTACGCGATACAAACTGAGTAGCTTTTCTCTTAACTAATCCCTACGAGTAAGCGGGATGTTTCTAGCACAGACGGTTCTAAATTTGGAACTGTCTGTACAAATAACACAAACGGTTTCAAGTTTAGAACCATCTGTACTGTTAGATTTGTACAGACGGCTCCAATTTGGACCCGTCTGTGCTATTTGTACAGACGGTTTCAAATTGGAGCCGTCTGTAATGTAGCACCGAATGTTAGTTTTAGAGTCCAGATCCAACCCTAGTTTGAGAGGTTTTAGTAAAACAGCCATAACTTTCTCATATGAAGTCCATTTTGGGTCTACGACCACTCAAATCGAAGCTAACGACGAGACGCATCCAAAAATTCTATATGTGTATACACTTGTACGCATTTTGACCCTCAAAATTCGGCTTCTAAGTAGGACTTTTTCGCTCCGGAAGTTTTTCCGTTACTTTTTTTGATATTGCGGAAGGCATATCTCCTACACCCGGACTCCGAATTGGGTGATTCTTGTTTCCCTGGTTAGCTTGAGCCGAGAACTTGCTTTCCACCTTGATTCCAACTTCTGCCGAGCACTTTTGTCGAGGTGCCGTTTTCAAAATCTTCGATTTCGGGCCGGGATTTCCACTAGTCGTTTCGTCGACTTTCTCGGAATTGGCTCAAAATTTGTGGAGACGTAGAGTTCGGCCTCCCGCTCACAGCCGTAAAAACCGTTCGACAATCGGAGCTGTCAAACTCCCTCCCCGACGCTGCCACTTTCCTGCCGCGGCAAGGAAATTTGCAGTTTTTGCTACCGCGGCAGCAGCCTATCAACTAGCCTTGCTTATCTATTTGTACAGACGGTTCAAACGGTTCAAACTTTGAACCGTCTGTACTGTTTACATATTTGTACAGACGGTTCCGAACTTAGAACCGTCTGTACTGTTTGATTTGTACAGACGGTTCCAGTTTAGACCCGTCTGTGCTATTTATACAGACGGTTCCAGTTTAGAACCGTCTGTACTGTAGCGTCCCGCTTGTTGGGAACCGCTTGTACTCATTTTCTCGGACGGTTTTCTTTTGGAACCGTCTGTAATACTATTTGTATAGACGGTTTCAAAAATCCGTTTGTACAGGGGCGTCCCGTTAAATCGTTTTTGTAGTAGTGGTATTAGCTTCCACCTCTGTCAAGTCCATCTGGCCCAACAGATCCGTCACCTTCTCCCTTGCCGTCGACGGAGAGTCAACCAGCACCGCCTTGTCCTTCTCCTTCGCTTGTTGCTGGATGACATAATCGTCAATCGGAATTTCAACTGAATCACCCAGCCCTGCTCAGAACTCACGATCAATCTACACCACCAAGGGTGGCAGAGGCGCAAGGGCCTCCCCTTGATCACCCCGAGTAGGAGATCGGATCGAAAACCAAGAGCAGAAGCGAGACACCAATCCATGTGGAAACCTTACGAGAGGACTAGAGCGAATTGGTGAAGAAATCCACGATCGCCTTCGAGTCGCACTAGAGCCCTAGCCGCCAGGGTTAGGGTTTCCGGCTAGCCTCAAACAGTTATGTGGGCGATCTACCTACAAAGTGCATCTCACCTGCATCTAAATACATGCCACCTAGTTTTTGTTCTTGTGGATGACAGATCTCCAAAAGAGAGACCGATCTTGAATCTTGGTGGAGATACAACCCGTTTTTGGCAAACCAAGAGAAACATATATGAAAAGAGATACAAAGCTTATCTAGTACACATTTTGTGGACACCATCTTTCCCCCACCCTATAAATCAAAGACACATGGAACAATTAAAAACATTTAGGTACAACATATCATATTTGTGTAAATATGAAACAAGCTGTCGTATATCTTTACTCTTATAAAGATGTCAATTGGTGGTGGTGGTCCGTTCATCTTTGAAAAAACCACCATTTAGACCTGACAGAAATGATTAAGATAAGAGCGGGTGTAAATAATCTAATATAGCTTAAATAGTAGTACAATCTTCTTAAATATATAGTATATTTTTTTTAATTCATAATAACGCAGGGGTATTATGCTAGTGCTCTTAGGAGTTTCATTTTGTTGCCAAAATCATTATGGTTGTGTGCAGTACCGCCGTAGCCCACCTGTTGATCTTTACCACGCTTTTAAGATTCTTTGCCCCCCCCCCTCTCTCTCTCTCTTTAATTCTTTCCCTCTCTCTCCTGGCATTCCCTCTTTCCTTGTACTTGGTATTCACCCTTTCTACTTTAGGCAAGAGTTTTTTTGTCCTAAAGCTCAGACTAATGATTGTATCTCTGGGACAAAACCACACCACTCATATGCTTCAGGGAACTATAAAGAAATGGAGTACTCGGGTGAAGACAATGCATGTGCCCCCAAACTATAAAAATTGCAGCAAATCATCGATATCATGATTCCACTAGGCCATCGTTTTCATCACCAAATCTTAGCCCACTAATCATTTGACCAAACGATTACATATGCAGATGCAAAATACGTCCGTGAAATGCATCTCCAAAATATATTCCAAAGATTAAAAAGATAGTAGGTGCAAGATAATGAGCTTGTGAACAAGTCGGGGATCGAAATACTTCTTGAAAGGCACGATATGCGTGAGATCAGCCTTCATGATGTTGATTGCTTAGGTAAACATTCTAACCACCACGAATGCAGTGCTACACAGCAATCGTCATTATTCTAAGCGACCCCTTCTCGAGGCTTCTCGGGACTTTAAGATGACCATGATGCACTTTTTGTTTAGTAATCTTGCCCTGCTTTAGCGGGTAATCGAGAGACGACGACCACACAAGTTCAGGAAGCCCTCAAGTCAAGGAAAGCATAGCACACTATTTGTAGAACCCGACAAGATTGCACTACGAATATTTTTGAGACAACGGACAAATACTCGACGACATACTGCATGATTTTCTGAAAACTTTGATCTTCTGTTACGACACTATTTTTAGTGTTTATCTGATACTACTAATTTGAAGTCAGTGGTCCTGAATGTGCATGATCGCGTCCGAGGAAGTTGTTTGTGGTCCAGCTGCGCCAGAAGCCAGCCGTTCGCGGTCCAGCCTCATCAACTTTCTCACAGTCGCACCAGATTCAGATCCTTCAGAGTTCAGACAATCAAAATTAACTCCTGTTCACTACTACGGCTTAAGCCTGCAATTGCATGCACCTGCAGAAGCATGCGATGCAATCATGCAATTGCCTCTCTGTGGCTGCATGTGGACTTGCCGCAAAAGCGGCTTGCCTAGAACTCGGCAGGTGCACGGGTGCGCAGCAGGTACCTACTTCCAGCTATGGCGTGGTGGTACGCCCCTGTCTGGCCTTTTCGCCCGGTGTCCGTGTGTCCGTGACCTGTCGGCGTGCAGCTGAACATTTTCGTCTGCACCACCACGACCGCCACGGCGAGTGGGCCGTCTGCTACGAAAATCTACCCACGGCGTACCAGGACATGTAACTCGAAAATAAGTAAAACACAGAAAGGGGAGTTCAAAAAGCAATTCCATCCTAGTTGGACGTCTTGGACTTATCCGAGATGTTCATTACTTTTTGAGATTCGTGCTAAATTTTTTACAAACAGACACTTTTAGTCTATTCCCTACTTCTACTCATCCCCAACATGCGCTCTCTCTCGCTCCTGGTTATAAACTTCACAGTTTTTCTGAAACAAATTTTCCATGAATCAATTATTTCATGAACACATGTTGCCATGAAACAATTGTTTCATGAACACATGAACATGCACATGCATTAATGCTCATTTCTGTAAGGATCCAATCTTAATCATATTGTAATCAGATTCTTGATGGTTAGTGTAAAATAAAGTGTATTTCATTTTATCTCATTTCTGTATTAAAATAATTAAACAACGCTAAACTAAAAGCATGTAAATCTGATCTAAAATCAACTTAATTAGAACTTGTGAAATAAAAGTCATCTAAAATCCAACTTGATAATTTTCCTAGGCCTTACCCACCTCAAGGAAGGCCTCTGAAAATTTTCAAGTGATTTAGAGCTAATTAGAATATTTGATTAAAGTATGATTTAAATAAGTTCCATTTTCGCAGGACTGTAATATGTTAATTGGGTGAATTTCCCCTTATTCAAAATTTATGAAATTATGTATCTATGGCACATTTCCCTTTCTGAACCCAAATATAAATTTTTCATAAAGTCTTGGAAAATATTTCACCCATTTATAGTTCAAACCTAAATTAGAGCATAAATAGACTCGCATTTTGTGAGAACCCTAGTTTTTGGGTTAATCGTAAGTGGCGTGAGGTGGAAGTAAATCAACTCGTGTTGCTGAGTTGACCAAGATTCTACCGAGAAACGTCGGGAGTTAGGTTGAGAGGGAAATTTGTTGTGCATTCGCATTGTTCGTGGCATTCATCACCTATACACATTCAAATACAATTAACATTGAAACTTTATTAATTAAAGACTATGATACAAATGTATTAGTACAACATTGTTACAAAGTAAATAAAGATGAAGAAAATAAAAGTACATGATGAAAAGTCTACCTATACACCAATACTAACCCTAATCTTCGAGTCTTGAGTTGTAGTAGAACACCGAGAGTCGGAGGGGGAAGTCTTCTGAAATGTTGGCAGCATCCGAGGTCGTCGAGTATGTGCACTCGAGACTGTTGGAATTACGCCGTTGCTATAGAAGGCAAAGGTTTTTAAAAACAGTATTTTGAAATACTTGTGGTTTTCACCGACACAGTTCCGCCAACATCCGCAGGTTTAGTTGCGGGGGCAAAATAGTGCCAAGTGAACCTAAATAATTTTAGTTTTGAAAATAATTTTATAAAATGTTTTTGTTTCTGAAAATGTCCGAAGGCCACGCGGTTAAGACCCTCGTTGGACAAATCTAATATATATTTATTTATGGAGAAGAGAGGCGAGAGGATAAAATAATTTTATTTTTATCCTATACTACATTTGCCTCTGTAGTTTTTGTTTTGAAAAGAATTATTTTTTATAAACATCAAAAGGTTGAGATAAGGCAGCAATCCATCGAGTGTATATCCAGCAGCTCACAAGTTTTGACTGTAGTCAAAATTACTTAGTTCACAAGGCAACCAAGATAAAGATTAACCAAGCTATACCCAACAGCAGGTAGATGCTAGGTAAAAATTAGCACCACGTAGCAAGGTAAGGCAGCATGAGGTGGCTACTGCCACCAAAGGAAGGAGAAGCTACATCAATAGTTCTTTAGATCAAGGCAGCCAAATAGAAGTGACCATACCAGCGAATCACCATTGAACCACACCTCCCAAATAGGGACTGATCCCATAGCCATAGCATTGCAGCCACTTAAGGAGACCCAGATCCATCTCAGGAACCAGAGTTATCATAAAAGAGAGTAAGGACCAGGGTGTTTAGGATTCAAGCTCCAGGAGGATGAGCCCACCAAACAGAGAAGAAGGAAGTAGGCCATCAAGATCAAGAGGACTAGCCGAGGAGGAGAAGGACCATGGAAGAGACGACTAGGCCACCAGCAAGTTGAAAAGCAAACCACTAGCCAACTTAGAAGGCCAAGCTTACTTTTGTCCAGCTAACAAGGTAACAATTGTTCACCAAGGATCATCCTTAGCACCATTATCTCACATATAAATACATAAGAGTTTAGCATGATAATAATAGAACCCTCAGAATTTGTTTTCATCATAGGAATTTTGTAGATAACTTGGTAGTGCCTGTTCTTATCAATTAACACCACAAGCTTCTCAAACAAAGACCCCAGCTAAAGATCATCACAGGGTTTTCCTAAGGCAACATATATAGTAATCTGTTTTGATCAGATTTCTCATTTCCTTTCTCGAAATCTTTCTCAGAAAATCATCATAACAAATTAAGGCAACAGATAGGCAACAATAGTGTAGCATGTGCTCTCATCAATCAATACATGAACACAAATATATAGATATGTATTGGAATTCCAAAGCTAGGCATATATAGATATCTAGCCAGGATCAAGTACAGTTCTGTTCTTTTCAGTTAAACCACTAATTTCAATATATGCTCAAATCGGAAAACAAGGGTATGAATAAGACCAAGTAGCAGTATTTGTTTTTGCTAACTTGAGATATCCAAACATACATTTCTCACATATACAAATGTAGGAAGGTAGCTAGCAATTACTGATCCCTTCCTCAGCCAATAAATTACGTGTATATGTATAAGAGATACATGTAGGAAGCTAGTGAGAAGCTAAAGATCAGGCTATGCCAGGTTCTTATCAGTATTAAGTGCTCCATAGGAGGTCCAATTCTTGACGAAAAATTTGTTATGGTATAAACTTGATCAAGTTAGCCGGCGATTAGTAACCCTAGCATCTCATGTCTTAAAGCAAAGTATCCAGTTTAGGAGTGAAATAGTATTAGGGTGCAGAGTTTTAATTAATTTCCAAACACATGATCGTGTCATCAATTTGGAGATTTAGAGCATCAACTAGGCAGTGAATTTTCACATGTTTGACAACCTAATAAAACATCAGGGACCTTAACTGTCAAATAGAGTATCCGTACTAGTATATGCATTTCAGATCAAATTTTAATCATTCAATGGCTAGCGCCAATGCATATATCAGACCAAACATCCAACGAAAGATCTTACATGGCTAAATAAGTCGCAAGAAATTGCCATTAGACTTTAGATAATCACCACCGGCCTTAGAATAGAGAACTAGGTAGAAGAGATGGAGTCGAGAAAAGATAAACTTACCGGTGAGGAACGAGTCAAGCGGGGTCGGACGTCCATGACCTGCCACTGACAGAAGTGGGGCCAACGGAGCACCGGTGGCACCAGAGCTACCACGCCGAGCCACGTGACCTCATGGGTAGCAGGCCAAGATGGTGGGGCTCAGCGGCAATGGCAACAAGGGCGGCACTGGTGTCGGACCTAGCAGGTGGCGAAGGAGGAGACTGCACCGGCGGTGCCTGGGTGAATGAAGGGGTGAGGAAGAGAGAATAGATTAGTTTAGAATTTTGGGCCTAATGGGCCAGCCGGAAAGATTTTCTTTAAAATAAAAAGTAATAAGAATATAATAGGAGATTAAAAAAATCAATTTGCACTGTTTTCTTTAAAATAGAAAATGAAGAGAAGCAAAGGAATAAAAATAGATATAATATTGGTGGGTAAGTTGAAATTTGAGACCAATTACTTAAGTTAAAATGATTTCTTCTTCTTTCTTGGAAGAAAATTGAACCTTAACTAAAACGATAAGTTGTTCTAGTTAAGTCGAATATGTTCTTATTCTTTAGAGGGAAGAGTTAAACCATAAGTTAAATTCTTAAAGAAAAATAGGTTCTAAAATTATGTTAACTTAAATTTAAAACCAACATAAGCTTTAAAAATAACTAAAACTTGGTTATTGTTTAAAATAATCCTAAATCTTTATGAGAGTGTTTAACTGAATTATGTATAAGATTTCTTTGGAGTATTCTAATATATAGACATCCTCTCATGTATGCATTGCCATGGTCATTGCATTCATTTTGAGATTTTGCTGGATTAGTCCTTATCGGACTATACTGTTTTTCTTTCTTTAGAAACCGGAGTTTAGCCAGCAGACCAGTCAAACTCCACTACCTATCCGTCACCAGGCAAGTCCAATTTATTGTTCATATCCGCTGAGAATGTTTTACAAAATTTCCTTCTTGTCTATAACATGCACAAAATGAAAATCTATTTTCTAAAGATGAATCAATTGTTGTTTTATTTGATCGCCAGTTTTTGGGCGTGATCATGGTGGGTGGTGAAATCCTGAAAAGGTGCCTGGGGCACATCGGAAGGTGGATTTCATCACACGGGTTTGTTCATATAAGGTTAAGGCAACAAATGATCAATTGTGCTTAAGCGCCGTAGTAATCATGCATACCACATACCTTGTATGGGCGAGGCTGAGCCAAAGTACCTTTGCCATAGGTCATACTCTCCCGGGAAAAGAGGACCTCAATAGTTGGATTTGGAGTATCAACTGTTGGAAGGTGGTGTTAGCCGTTGGCTAACCATAGTGCGTTGGATCTGTAGTATCAATGTGAGATCGGTAGTACCTGGCCTATTGTGCGGGACTACGACGCTGGATATGACTGAGCGGGCAGTGAAACGGCTCTGTGACCTTACGGTCTGGTTGTGCATGCGACGATGTGAACACCACGACTATTGGTTGTTTGTGGGTACAATTGCGCACCTCTACAGAGTGTAAAGAAGTGTGGCTTAGTCACTCCATGTTCCTGGTTAGAACTGCGAATGTGGCAGGAAAGAGATCCATCGGGGATCCTAGCAGCCTGTAAGGCATGATATCATAGTCTCTTAAATTAAAACTTGACTCTCTTACCTTACAAAATTGCATTGCTTTTGGAGAGCATTGCTGTTCTCAGTAGATAGTACATCAAATACCTCTTTGCTATTCCTGGACTTGTTGAGTACCTTTTGTACTCATCCCTTTACCCTTATTCCTTTGATTAGACTGTGAGCCGACGGCGGAGACGGAGTTGGTATACGTTGAGGTTGACGAGGAAGTTCCCGAAGAGCAGATATCGACGAAGGAGGACGAGGGTGTCGACTACTACGTCAAGTTCCGCGATGAGAATACTACCAAATAGAAGAGTAGGTCGTGTGAGTCGGGAGTTGTAGATAAGGTTTTTGCTGTAAGACTTTATGTTATATTTCGAGTTTGTAAATTAAGTTTGTAATATATGGACCGTTGCAATGTTTTGATGTGCTACTTTGTATGATATATTATGGATGAGAAGGCACTTTGTCTACAATATGTCAAAGACCGGCATATTAACCAAGAGGGTAGTATGTGGGTCGCCGCAGATGGTATCAGAGCAATTGTTGAGACCTCTAGGCATAAAAGTCTAGTTAGGAGACCTGTGAACTCTAGGAATGAAGTGGAAATCTCCATAAGGACCATACTTCTCTATAGTGTTCTATTTAAAAATAATCGTATTATTTTCAAATAACTTTTCTATTACTATCTATAGAATTATCTAAGGTTGTGGGTTTAATTCAATTTATTCAAGAAACAGATAGTAATATATTACACTATGACTTACTTATTAACTTATAGGAAATTTAAAATTTAAAATGTATGAAACATTATAAGGATATAGTTGTAAGGAGATAGGTCATAAGGTTAGAACCCTAAACATCGAATGTTAAATGCTTTATTTTCGTTTTTGTTTTGGACACTGTAGATAAAGAGCACATAGGTTTATCACATTTCATGAAATTGTGTGCCTTATTGGAGTTATGGATCTTTTCAGATTTTTGCATGAGTGCTTAGTTGTGTTTATGACGATAAAAGCTTAATATATGTTGTTTAAGATCATATCAGTAAGTTTTGCTTCATATCACAATATAGGTGAATGGCGAGTCCAAGTGAGGAGGATCATAGGTTGGTGGATGAGCAAGCTTAGAAGGAAGCAGAAGAGAAAGCCAGAATGGAAGTAGAGTAGAAGGCAAAAGTTGATGCAGCTAGTGGAAGTGGAGGCAGCGGTATACCTCCACCACCACCAAGGTTCAGCACTGAAGAAGCTTTCATGCAGTACATGCGTCGAATGGAAGAAGATCGAAAGGCCAAGGAAGAGGAAATGTGAGAAAGGTGTGAAGCCTAGAAGAATCCGAACAAGTTCTTCGTCGAGATGGTGAATAGGGTGGAAGGACGAGCCCATGATACTCAAGCACCAACTGGAGGAGGCATTAGTCTGGGTGATTTTCAGCAGACCAGACCTTTGATCTTTGCAACATCAGCTGGGCCAATGGATACAAAAGATTGGCAGCTAGACACAGAGAGGAAGCTAGAAACTGTCGGATGCAACGATGAAGAGAAGGTTTGCTATGCCACACATCAACTCACCGGACCTGCAGCGGCATGGTGGGTCAACCTCAAGGTTGTTCAACCAGCTGGAAGGGTGATCACATGGGAAGTTTTCAAGGCGAAGTTTCGTGAAGCTCATGTGCCATCCAGTATAGTGGCACTGAAGAGGAAGGAATTCATGGACCTAGAACAAGGTAACATGTCTGTTACCCGGTATATACATGAGTTCAATCCACTGTCACGCTATGCAGCGGATGATGTGAACACGGAGAACAAGAGGCATCAGAAGTTCATGGAGGGACTTCATCCATTCCTGTTGATGCAGTTGAGACTTGTCCGTGTCACTGAATTGTAAGATCTTGTCGATCGTGCTATCACTTTGGAGAATGATTACCGCAAGGTGTAAGAAGACAGGAAGAGGAAGTTTGAGCCAAGGCGACAACAATATCAGGAATGTTTGCCTAACCTCCCCGAGCACATCCCTCTCATTTCCACGTCTTTTCTCCTAGGAATGTGGGAGCACGAGTCTCATTCTCCGGCGCTGGGCAGGACCACCGCCACCATCGCGTTCCTTCCTCGGTGAGGCTCTGCACAAGCTGTCATTATTTTTCGCTTCACCTAATCCTCCTGAATCTTACCGTGTTCTCCATTTTCCTGCATGCTCTAGAGTTCATCGCCACCGTTGAGCGTAGCGTCCCTACCACCCGTAACCAGTGGCGGAGCTAGCAGCTTTGCAAAGCCTGGGCAAGACAAGGAAGAAGCTCATTTTTCTATCATGAATGTCATTAAATTCCACCGAGTCTTTAACTATGGCTAGCCAGGAAGCCTGGGCAAGTGCCTGGGTTGGAGGGACGGTAACGAGGAACCTCCTGCTACCGACCATCCCAGAAATCGCCGATGACACCAACACGTTGTTGGGGAACGTGCTACACAAAACAAAAATTTACCGTGCACAATCCACCCCAGGATCACTATCGAGGTGCAGGCAACGAGATCATACCTTCGACGATCACGTCAATGCAGCGGAGAAGTTGACCGATGTCGATGAAGTCCGCAGACTCCTGCAGCTAGGTTATACCTCCCAGCCGCGAGAGCGATCTCCTCGCGAATAGTTCGCCCGATCGAACGCCGAAGTATACGACGTCTCCGAGGTATCCACGCGTACCGGATCAGCGACACCACGGTAATGTGTGGACCAGCACACAAGAACAGCGGGGATCTATGAGAAGGAGAAGCAGCAGCTCGCCGGCAGCTGTACTAGATCCAATCTAGAAGAGAGAGAAAAAGAAGGCTGTGGCCAATCTAGAGATGGCCGGCCTAGGGTTTAGGGCTGCTTCTGGGGCTGCCTCTGGGGCTGCTCTTTGAGGTGCCCTGCCCCTCTATTTATAAGGGTTGGGGCAGCTTTCCCTAGGCAGGTGGAGTCCTACTCTAGCAGGGACACCCTGTTGGAGCTGGAGTCCAACTCCACCAGAACCTTCTAGAACCTTCTAGAACTTATGGAAACTTCTAGAATTTCTAGAACCTTCTAGAATTTCTAGAACCTTCTAGAACTTTCCGGAACACTTCTGGACATCACCGTAACCATCCAGGACCTCCCGGAACACTTTCGAGATCATCCGAAACACTTTCGAAACCCTTCTCTCTCGTGCTCCATAAATCGTAGCATTCCTAAATGTCGCTAAAACGTTAAGCGTGTGACCCTATAGGTTTGAGTATATGTGGACATGTCCGGAACACCTTCTGGTCAATAATCGTCAGCGGGATCTGGACACCCATAACGATTCCCACATATCATCGAAGACTTTATCGAGCGAACCTCGTATTACTGCATATCATCCTTTTGCCTCACGATACGTTACACAACCCGAGGTGAGACTTTGACGGTATCCCTGTGATCAACTCCTTGATCACCATACCTAGTTATCCTCGTTACCGGTTTGTACTATTTTCTCGTTTCCGTATTCTGGTATCCCCGTGACTAACCTTTTAGTCACAATACCTGGCCAGACGATGCTGGACACTGTAATACCGAGTGGGCCCAGAGTGTATCTCTCCATCGCCGGATGGGCAAATACCAGTCTTGAGATATCTAGAACCACGATATACTTTCTGGTGTACCTGAAAGTCACCTTTATAATTACCCAGTTACGGAGTAACGTTTGATGACCCCAAAGCAACCATCCGGTATCCGGGTCTACGATATTCTCATGGTCTAAGGACGCAAGTAAACGTTAACACATAATGTGAAGATACTGACAACATATTGACGAAGTGATCTCGCAGTATCTCATAAGGGGGTCTATCCAACACCATTGTTACCCTAACAATGTGTTTCGATTATTGTCGGCATCCTTGTTACATTAATAATGCCCATGATCAGCAAAACAAGACCATCAACAATACATGAGCTAGTCTAGAGGCCTGACTAGGGATCTGAATGGTGTTTATTATTCCACACATGCAATTAGGTTTTCCTCTGAATCTCATATTCAAGAACCAATGCAATTCTAGCATAGAACATAAACTTAATCATGAACATGAAAATAGAATAATAACAACTTTATTATTGCCTCTAGGGCATATTTCCAACACACATTTAGGAAGCTCACACGAAGCTTCTGGAGCCAAGACCGGGACCGCATTGATCCTTCTTCCTCTCCTCCAACATCGCTATCTTCTCCTAACTGCTGGCCATCGTTGCCTCCACTTCCATCATCCTCTACCTCCATCGAGCTCGCGTACGACCTCTCTGTGAGCCCTCGGTGCTGGAAAATCATTTCCCTCCTTATTTCTTGCTTTAACCTCATTGTCAGTGTGATGCTCTATTCTGCCCTGCCGCCAACGACCTGCGGTCTGTTGTCTCCAGCATCCAGCTGTCGAGACCTTAGTGCACATGAGTTCATGCTAGTCTGCCAGTTCAAATGCACTTGACCACGAGTGTTGTGGTACACCGAATGGCTCACGTGGGTCTCAACACGGGTGCTCTAACCAGTGAGCCCATCCTACCCGGGTGTTTAGTATAATTGCTAACCTTAGTATCCTAGGTGGGCCCTATACCCATTAAAATAGTGTTTAATTAAAGTTTGAACATCTGTGAGTAGGGCAATAGGGACCCATCACTTAAACGTCTGGATTGATGAAAACACTAAAAGAAAATGATATGACATGTGGACCCTATCAGTAAGTGAGACACATATTAAATTAAATAAATGAATATGTGTTGAGCATGACAGGTGGGCCCAAGCACCACTTTGACTAGCCAGTTCTTGACCCATCGAAGCTGACCCGTGTCCCCACATGTCAGCCTCCATAGGTAGTTGTAAAATATATATTTTCCATTTAAATTTGAAGTAAAATCAAGAAATTCCAGAAAATAGTTAAAACTTGCAAAAATCATAGAAAATTCATACCAGCTCCAAACAAGGTGTACTTTATATCAGAATTCATGGTTTACTCTATATTATCTCTTGAAATCATTTTCATGTGTTTTACTATTACACAAAAATAATAATTTAATTTTGATGTTAATCAACCCTAAAAATTACATATAGAACTTCAAATTTTCATGACTTGTGATCTAGGACTCCAAATGGAGTGATTTGATCGCATTAGCTTTATAATTTTATGCTCTACATTCCATGATGCATTTAATTCATTATATTGCATTTTGAAATCCTGTCATTGATTTATTCTCTCTTTTCGGTGTTTTCGAGCTTTTTTTTTCTTTTGGTAGAGCCCAGCAACGAGGCATCATACAAGAGTGGCCCTTCTCATGTTCCGGAGTATGATCAGCAAGGCAAGTATTAGCCTACTGAATAATTATGGTTCATTATGCAAGTTCGTGGTTTATATAATGAATATGCATCCTTACATGTGAAATTATGCTTATGTTATTGTTTATGCTTGGTTTTCGTAGCATGATTAGGAGTTGGTTGCTGCTCATGACTACGAAAGTTATGATATTAATTTTGACTAATAAATATGGAACCTAATAAGTAAGATGTGAGAGTCGGGAATTAATACCTATGGAGGGACTCGGCGGGTGGATTTAACGTAGCAGATACGAGTTTGGGATCTTTTCCATCACCACGGCGGAAGTGTTACCAATGGCATCAGGTGGTCATGGTCAGCCAGCTATGAACCAACAACTCATCGGAGCACTTGCCAGCTAGGGTGGTGTAACCCTACCTCAACTCCACATTATAGTCCTGATTTGGATGGTGTAACCCTATTCCGGATTTTTTTTAAAGTCAGATATGACTAAAGATGTTAAAATGGAAAATTTTACAGTGATTTCCACATGTGCGCAGATTTGAGAATGGATGAAATGAAATGGTTTACCATATGGTTAACTTGATTTGTTTTAACATGCCACGTTATGTTAACTTGAGAATGAATTATTTGTGTGGTAATTTATTTATGCCTCATGACATGCTTATGTTTAATTGAAATTAGCATGATTAAGTCTTGTGAGTACAAAGTTACTCCTCGAAATTTCATTCCTTAATATTTTACAAGTGATTATTGTGATTCATGTGAGGACTTGACAATATTTGTGATGAATATTTTGCCACCATATGTGGAGTTGATTCTTTTGGTTGCATGAGTTCGAGGTTTGAATTACTTATTGTGTGATGATAAGTTTGAGTTTCTCAATTTGTCTTAAGGGAAAAATTGAGTGGATGAAAGATTTTTCTCGGCTGACTTGGGTCAAGTGGAAAACTTGTGCTCGCAACACTTTGCTTGGTCTATTGTGTGCAGGTGCAAGTTGAGTGCGGCGATGGTTCGGCCATATGGACCGGCATGAGGCTTGAAGGGCTGAGATGCGGTCAAGGAGGTGGTGACGACATCGTGCGGCTTAAAAGCATGTACGTGGAGGATAAGAAAGCGGGTGGAGACGAGACGTGAGGACCAAGTCAGTGCGAGGGCATTTTGGTAAAAACACGGAATCTACCGAAACATAACCAAGAAACTGCGGCGGAGGCCGGGAAACGATTTAGGGTTAGATGCTTAGGGTAGAAGGAAAGATGGATGGACGATGAGTCACTAGACGCTTTGTGATGCGTGCTAAGTGCTCATGCCATCTAAGTGGGCTTAAGGCCCAAGTGGTGGGAGGTATGTCTCAACCACTATAAAAGGAGGGGTAAGAGGTGATTATCCCTCAACTCTTTTGATTAGCTTTTGAGAGCTGTACTTTGAGGAGTGCTTTGCCTAGATGAGAGGCTTGTAAACTTCAAAGAAAACCCACGGAACTTCAATACAAAAAGATTTCTTCAATCCCTATGTGTTCTTGAGCCATTCATTCTTCGAATCTTTTTTATTTTTGTTTTCTTGCCTTCCTTGTGGTTTGATTCGTGGTATGGCAAGTAAGTGATGGGGAGATCACCTCTGGACTGATCCCATCTAAGCATATCCAAGGATCAACTCTTTTCCTTCTTGATTTTGAGTTTTCTTGAAGAAAAAGGCAAGAAATGGGGTTTTGTGATTGAGTCGTGAAGAGGTTTTGATTCTGTGATTTGGGGCTTGGAATAGGTTGATGGGACATGTGAGATGATACCATATTGATTTGAGATCAAGATTCCTCACGAGCTTCCTTTCCCTTCAAAATTTCTCTTTTTCTCATTTCTAGAGCTGATTGAAGAAAAAGGGTAAAAGGTCTTGACTTGAGAAGTTTTTATGGAGATCAACACTTGATCTAGATTTACAAGACCTTCCTACACCTCCCTGCAAATTTTGGTTTGATTTGATTGGGTAGATTTTGAATTAGCCAAAAAGTTGGATCAAAATCTCAGTTCTGGAACCTGGCTGATCTTCTGCTGAATTTTTCAAAAGTCTTCAATTTCTTCAGAAATCTCGGTGTGTCCGATTCTTTAATCTCGAAACTACCGAGATTCACTTCTGTTTTGCTTGCTGAGTTCTTGAGTTTCTTCAGAAATCTCGGTGCATCCGATTCTTCAATCTCGGAACTACCGAGATTCACTTCTGTTCTTGCCTGCTGAGAACAGAACCAAAACTTGGTACAACCGGAAAAATTCCCGGTACTTCCAGAATTTTATTTTTCTTCAGGCTGAATTGCTTCACTGAGAACAGAACCAAAAATCGGTACAACCGGAAAAATTCCCGGTATTTCTAGAATTCTCTTTTTCTTCAGGCTGGGTAGCTTCATTGTTTTGGCCATAACTTTTGCGTTCGAACTTGAAATTTGGTGATCTTGAACTCATTTCGAAGTTATCGACGAGCTCCACATCACCAAGGGCTTTTGGGGGTGTTTTTGCTGCATTTTCACTCGGATCATACTAGTTCTTTAATTTGACTATATATGTGAAGAGTTTGTGAAAGAAATTTGAAATTCGACATTCACCCCCCTATCGGAAGCCACCGATCCAACAAGTAGTATTAGAGCCCGGTCTCGCTTTTTCATAAGCTTTGACCGGATTTGTGAGCCATGGCTTCCCATGGATAGTCGACTTGTCCTCCTGTCTTCAATGGCACGGACTGGGAGTTTTGGAAGAATCAAATGAGAATCTTTATCCAGTCAGAGGGGCTTGCTATTTGGAATATCATCAAAAGGGATTTTGCTCTTCCTACGGAAGTGACACTGCAAATACGGTAGATGTTGAAAACAATTGCATGGCCATCAACTGTTTGCTTTCTGGTTTGGATAGGAAGGAACATGAGTGGGTTGCTCATGTTGATACCGCTCACAAGATTTTGTCGACCTTGATCACCTACCATGAGGGGTCCGACCAAGTCAAGATTGCTCGAGCGGATCAATACAGAGTTGAATACAATCGTTTTGAGCAACGCTCTGAGAAATCCATTTCTGAGCTTTTTGAGAGATTTGAAAGGATTGTGAACAAGCTCAGGAGTGTGGGAGTGAGGTATTCTGACTCAGAGATGGCTAGGCATGTGTTGAACACATTAGAGCCCGCTTTTGAAGTGCGGAAGATTGCCATCCAAGAGTCTGCCAATCTTGCCACTCTCACACTCGATCACCTGTTCTCCAAGCTCTCTACTCATGAGATCACTTCGGAGAACATTAATGGTTCAAAGACCAAGAATTTGGCTCTTGTTGGGAGCACTTCTCGGATCCATCGGGGATAGTGTTTCCTAGTGTCAACTCCGACACTTGCATGATTTCTTCTTCGCATGGACTGTCTCTTGCAGCTTTGTCTTCCGTGTCCGATGATCAACTTGAATCTCTTCCCGAGGATGAGCTCGCGTTATTTGCAAAACGCTTCTCTAGGGCATATAAGAATGTGAGAAATAGGAGAAGGAAATTCTCGGACATCACTTGCTATGGATGTGGTGAGAAAGGACATATTCGATCTAAGTGTCCCAATCCTAAAGAGAGAAACAAGTTTGCTTCTAAGTTTCAGGACAAGAGAAGGAACAAGTTTGGATCAAGACCCAAAATGCGTGAGGCGGAGAAGAATCTTCGTCGAGCTCTCGCCGCTTTTGGAGATAGCGACGACAGCTTCAACTCTTCTCACCTTCCTCTTCTTCAAGCGAGGATGAACCGGAGCCACCCAAGCACAAAAAGAAGGGAAAGAAGAAGGTGGAAGATGGCTTCACCGGCATATGCTTCATGGCGAGATCCGAAGAAGAGAGCAACGATGAAGATCTTGAAAACGATGTAAGTTGCACTTTTGATGAGCTCAGTGTTAGACATGATAAACTACTTGATATGTTTGATGTGCAAAATGATGCCTTGTTTGCTTCAATCAAGAAATATAAAGATCTGACTAAGAAAGTTAATTCTCTTACACTAGAAATTGCTAAACTGAAAAGTAGTGATGATGAGTGTGCTAGCTATGATGTTTTACATAAAGAATTTCTTCAAGCTAAAGATGCTCATGCTAGTGTAAGTGAATTGGTTAAGTCATCCATGATTGAACTTGATAAACTAAAGTTGAGCCCTTGCTCCTTTTGTGTTTGTAAGGATAATGATTTAGACTCTCTGAAGAAAGAGATTGATATGCTCAAATCTTCACATGCTAGTTTGCCTCCTAGTGCACCTCCTGGATGTTCCTCTAGCTTAGCACCTCTGAATGAATTGAATGAGATAAAATTGTGCTTTGCTCTAGGTTTCATGTTGCATATATTTGTCATCCAAGAGCTTTTGGTCTATAAGGATAATCTAGCCAAGCTTAAAACTGTTTATCTTGCTGGTTGCATTGTTCACTCATTTCATGCTAAGGAACTCAAATATGCTAAGAATCAACTTGCTAGCATTAATTCTAAGAGCACTCAAGAACCTTCTCCATGTTTAAAATGCAAGTATTTGGAAGGTAGAAATAAAGAATTGAATCAATCTGTGCTTGAAATGAGAAGACCTTTGTGTGATAAATGCCCAAACCTAGTTGAAGAAAATCAGGACTTAGGAAAACACATTTCTGAACTTTATAGAAAACTCACTTTGGCTAATGCTACCGCTTCTAAGCTATCTGTTGATTCTTCTCATGCTATTTCCTCTACTTGCACATTTTGCCATGAGCTTGAGAATGATGTTTCTGCTATGCATGCTGCATTTAGAGAGAGGTTTAAGAAAACAGTAGCTGAGACATGTAGCATTGCTTGTGTGTCTTGTAAGTCTCTAAAACTTGAACTAGGAGCATACAAAGAAAAGTATGAGAAAGCTGTTACAGTGTCAGTTTCAGGAGCTTGTCTTACATGTGTTCCTTTGCTTAGGGAAGTTGACTACCTCAAGAAAACTTTGGAGAGATTTTCTAGAGGTAGAAAAGAACTTGACATGATCTTAGACAAGTCTAGAGTTAGTTCAGGCAAAGGTCTAGGTTTTAATCATGTGAAAGAAAATAAAAATCATCCTCCTCATCCCATTGGTTCTCTTGGTAGAGGCTTGATTGCAATAGCTTAGGGGGAGAGGGGAACAGTGTTCAAGTCAGGTGGCTATCTAGATTCACCTCTTAAAGACAAGAGTGCTTCAGCTTCAGTTGGTACTACCTCGCATAGGGTAAAATACCAATGCACTCATTGTCATAAGGATGGTCACCTAATTGAGTTCTGCTTTTGACATCTCAAGGAGGAGCGTCGCGACCGTGTTCGTGCTCTTAGGGGTATTCAACGATGCAACAGTGCGTTGAGTGTTTGTAAGACACACACGAGGCCTCACATGTTGAGGTTTCTGGTGGCTCTAGCAGGCGACAGGGTTTAGGTCGCTTAGAGTCTTCACGCTGTCCTCTTGGAGGTGGTTCACGTGCTCCGGTGCGTGACATTCCTCCGCGGTGCGTTCTAGGTCAGGGTCGTAGAGTTGCTCAAGATGTTGCATTGCATGCTAATCACTCACGATCTTCTGTGCCTGTGCAGCGAGTGACTTAGTACTGGATTCAAAAATCTTTGCTTACTAACCCCTGTACTGAGTCCCACTCGTCTTCGGTTTTTTGTGTAGATTGGCCGACGAGGGTTGGTGAACATGTGGCTCGTTGATTCCGGGTGTTCACGTCACATGACCGGAAGCTCAAAATGGTTCACCTCCCTCAACAAGACGTCCAGTGATGAGTACATCACTTTTGGAGATGACTCCCGTGGACGTGTGACACACAAGGGCGCAGTGCAAGTCAACAACAATAACATCCTCAAAGATGTTGCCCTTGTGAGTAAATTGAAATACAACCTCATTTCTGTTTTACAGCTTATTGGTGATGATTATGAGGTGTGCTTTAAGAACAATGGATGTCGTGTTCTTGACTCTTCGGGTGCACTTGCTTTTAGTATTTCTCGTCCCGGTAGAGTTTTTGCTGCTGAGTTTAGTTCTTCTGAGTCTGGGTGCTTTCTTGCAACTAGTTCTTCAGTGTTTCAACTTTGACACCGGCGTTTGGGGCATGTTGGTTTTGACCACTCGACTAGAGTTGGGAGCCTTGACCTTCTGGGAGGTTTGCCCAAACTCAGACCAGTCAAAGATTTGGTATGCGCCCCATGTCGGCATGGCAAACAAGTTGCTGCTTCTCATCCACCTGCCAATCAGGTGAAGACTGACGGACCAGCTCAGTTTTTACACATGGACACTGTAGGTCCAGCTCGGGTCCAATCGGCGGGTGGGATGTGGTATGTTCTCGTCATTGTTGATGACTATTCTTGTTTTTCTTGGGTGTTTTTCATGGAGCATAAATCTGAAGCATTTGAGTTCTTTCGAGATTTGGCTTTGAGGCTCTTGAATCTCTTCACTGGTTCTTTGAAGGGAATTCATAGCGATAATGTGTTAGAGTTCAAGAATGCTTCTTTCGCAGATTTTCTTTTTGATCGTGGTGTTGAGCACCAATTCTCCACTCCACGCATCCCACAGCAAAATGGTGTTGTGGAGAAGAAGAATAGGACTTTAGTTGAGATGGCAAGAACGATGCTTGATGAGTATGGCACATCGCGGCGGTATTGGGCCGAGGCCGTCAACACCGCTTGCTATGTGTCAAATCGAGTTTTTCTGCGTTCCTCTTTGCACGTGACATCTTATGAACTTATGTTTGGGAAGAAGCCAAATGTGTCCCATCTTAGGGTATTTGGTTGCAAATGTTTTATCCTGAAGAAGGGCCTTCTCGACAAGTTCGAGTCGCACACTTCTAATGGTATCATGCTTAGATACCCTGGACATTTGAAAGGATATCGAATGCTTAATCTTGAGACTAACACCATCGTGGAGTCTTGTGATGTGACTTTTGATGAGGCTAGCTCTACTACACCCGAGCTTTCAGGTGTTTCACAGGAGCCCGAGTCGATCTTCCAGGATGAAGATGAATTTGAGAGTGGCATGGGCCATGCCCCCACTTCTCAGGCGGCAGCTGCTGGTCCTCGAGTGACTTCTTCGACAGTAGCTGAGGGTCCAGCACCGATGACTTCATCATCGGTGGTGGCACCTTCTTCACCGGCAGCTCAGCTTCCTACCTCTTCTACAACTGAGGTAGAGGCTACTGAGGCTACTTCCACTCGAGTTCCAGATGAGCTCGGGGGTCCACAACGCCTCCAGAAGGATCACCCTCCAGCGTAGATCATCGGTGACATTTCTGAGCGTGTAACTCGCTCCAGGTCCATTCCTTCCTCAGAACTTGCACATTCAGCTTTTGTTGCATCTTTTGAGCCCAAAGATATATGTCATGCACTTTCTTATGATAGTTGGGTCAATACCATGCATGAGGAGTTAGAAAATTTTGAGAGAAATAAAGTTTGGGCGCTTGTAGAGCCTCCACTTGGTCACAATATCATTGGAACCAAGTGGGTGTTCAAGAACAAGCAAAGTGAGGATGGCATTGTTGTTCGCAATAAGGCTAGACTTGTAGCCCAAGGGTTTAGTCGAATTGAGGGCTTTGATTTTGATGAGACCTTTGCACCGGTAGCTCGCTTGGAGGCTATACGCATTTTGCTTGTGTTTTCAACTTCTAAGAAGTTCAAGCTTTATCAAATGGATGTGAAAAGTGCATTTCTTAATGGTTTCATTGAAGAAGAAGTCTATGTTAAACAACCTGCTGGATTTGAGAACCCTAAATACCCTAACTATGTATTCAAACTGTCCAAGGCTCTCTGTGGTCTTAAGCAAGCTCCTAGAGCTTGGTATGATAGACTTAAGAGTTTTTTGATTCAAAATAGTTTTGAAATGGGGAGGGTAGACAAAACCTTGTTTCTTCTTAGGCGTGGCAATGACCTTCTGATAGTGCAAATCTATGACGATGACATAATCTTTGGTGGCTCCTCGAATGCTCTGGTGTCCAATTTGTCCATCAGGCCAAGTACACCAAGGATCTATTGAAGAAGTTCGGGATGAGCAATGCCAAGCCAATCAAAACCCCGATGTCTACTGCAACGTCACTTGGTCCTGATGAAGAAGAAGAGGCGGTGGACCAGAAGGAGTTCAGGAGCATGATCAGCTCCCTTCTCTACTTGACGGCGACAAGACCGGACATCCAGTTCGCTGTTTGCCTGTGTGCGAGATTTCAAGCCTCACCGAGAGACTCCCACCGGCAAGCTGTGAAGTGCATCATGAGGTACCTTCAATCATCCCTTGAGTTTGGACTTTGGTATTCATGTTCCTCTGTTATCGGGATTTGGGATTTTTCTGATTCAGACTTTGCCGGGTGTAAGATAGATCGCAAGAGTACTTCTGAAACTTATCATTTTCTTGGCACTTCTCTTGTTTCATGGTCTTCTAGAGAACAATCTTCTGTTACACAATCTCCTTCTGAAGCTGAGTATGTTGCAGCCGCTAGTTGTTGTAGTCAAATTCTTTGGAGATTTCTACTTTGCGGGATTTTGGGTTGTCTTTTGATAGTGTTCCACTTTTCTGTGATAACACTAGTGCTATTAACATTGCTAAGAACCCAGTGCAGCATTCTAGGACTAAGCATATAGATGTGCGGTTTCATTTTCTTAGAGACCATGTTGAGAAGGGTGATGTAGTGCTTAAGTTTGTTGATTCTGAAAATCAGCTCACGGATATCTTTACCAAGCACTTAGATCCCACACGATTCTGTGCACTTAGAGGGGAGTTAGGGATTGTTCATCCCCATGGGCTGGTTTGAGGGGGAGTCTTCTCATTGTATCATAGTGTAACATAGTGTATTTTGCATCATTTGTGATATATCATGTGCACTTTACATTTTCACGAGTTTTGTCTATTATCCTTGATGAAACAATGATTTCTACGAGTCCGCTATATGCCATATTTTGATTGTCTAGCTCATTTCACCATGTTTTGACATGCGTTCTCAAGAATCTGCGTTGCTAGCTTAATTGGACAATAACTTGAACTTAAATCTTTGATCTACTGATGAGTTTCTTGCTAGTGAATCCTTGCTTTTGAATCTATTCATATCTCTATTATTGCAACTATGATATTTGTTTATGACTGGTCAAAGATAGGACTTCATGGTAATCTTGATTAGGATCATTAGTGACTTAACATGCCTAGGCTTTTGTGGCTCGGGTCAGAGAATGCTTATTGTCATCAAAAGTCACTAGCTTTTGCTCTACATGCTTGAAATCTATCATATGCTAATGTGAAAAATGTTAAAATAGGGATGAATCACTCAAGGTACTTGCTTGTGCGGGAGGTAGTACTTTGGTTGTGGCTAGTCCAAATAATCATATGGACTCAATGTGAAAAAGTCAGGATGAATCACTCAAGATACTTCCTCGTGCATGGGGTTGTATTTTGGTTGTGACTAATCCATTTAATCATGTGATTGCTTAATTCAACATGTGGTAGAGTATTTTGGTCTTAATCTTGATCGGTTGTCCTCCTAGTCATGACTTAGCACTAGATTATCATACTTCACTCATGTTTAGAGTCATTGCAATTGTGACTACCTAGTCTGGAACTCATCGCTAGTGAAATCTTTAATATGCTAAGAACTTGAGGTGCTAGCTGCTCTTCTTGACATACATGTCCTTTTATGGTTTGATGAGCATCTATCTGGCATATTAGCATTTGCTGTGTCTCATTTTGGATAATCTTCAAAGCTCGCTAAAACTGATCCATTCCATGCATATATGCTTATTCTTGATATTCTATCATTGCCTAGTCTAAGGGGGAGACATGAAGTCCCCTGATGACTATAGTGCTAAAGGGGGAGAAATAGTGGTTTCAATCATTCACTTGGCATATTTCTGCAAGATAGGCATGTGTGTTTCGAGCTTGATTACGAATGGATGTTGCCTTGATTTGGAGTAGATCTTAAATGCATTTGTTGTAGGACTGAGGGGGAGTTTCTTCGCATATGTTAAGTCTTCACTCACAGTTTGGATCTTACTCTTGTTCAGATTCACTTGGCCCGGTGTTTACTTTCTCTTTCTTCTGGCCAAGTGTGAATTCTTGCAACTCGATTGCTTTTAAATCTTTAAACCAACTCCAATTTGATTGATTGAGAGATGTTGGCAATATATTCATCAAGGGGGAGATTGTGAGTCATGTGAGGACTTGACAATATTTGTGATGAATATTTTGCCACCATATGTGGAGTTGATTCTTTTGGTTGCACCAAGTGTTGATCTATATTTGTGAGAAGTTTGAATTACTTATTGTGTGATGATAAGTTTGAGTTTCTCAATTTGTCTTAAGGGAAAAATTGAGTGGATGAAAGATTTTCTCGGCTGACTTGGGTCAAGTGGAAAACTTGTGCTCGCAACACTTTGCTTGGTCTATTGTGTGCAGGTGCAAGTTGGGTGCGGCGATGGTTCGGCCATATGGACCGGCATGAGGCTTGGAGGGCTGAGATGCGGTCAAGGAGGTGGTGACGACATCGTGCGGCTTAAAAGCATGTACGTGGAGGATAAGAAAGCGGGTGGAGACGAGATGTGAGGACCAAATCAGTGCGAGGGCGTTTTGGTAAAAACACGGAATCTACCGAAGCATAACCAAGAAACTGCGGCGGAGGCCGGGAAACGATTTAGGGTTAGATGCTTAGGGTAGAAGGAAAGATGGATGGACGATGAGTCACTAGACGCTTTGTGATGCGTGCTAAGTGCTCATACCATCTAAGTGGGCTTAAGGCCCAAGTGGTGGGAGGTATGTCTCAACCACTATAAAAGGAGGGATAAGAGGTGATTATCCCTCAACTCTTTTGATTAGCTTTTGAGAGCTGTACTTTGAGGAGTGCTTTGCCTAGATGAGAGGCTTGTAAACTTCAAAGAAAACCCACGGAACTTCAATACAAAAAGATTTCTTCAATCCCTATGTGTTCTTGAGCTATTCATTCTTCGAATCTTTTTTATTTTTGTTTTCTTGCCTTTCTTGTGGTTTGATTCTTGGTATGGCAAGTAAGTGATGGGGAGATCACCTCTGGACTGATCCCATCTAAGCATATCCAAGGATCAACTCTTTTCCTTCTTGATTTTGAGTTTTCTTGAAGAAAAAGGCAAGAAATGGGGTTTTGTGATTGACTCGTGAAGAGGTTTTGATTCTGTGATTTGGGGCTTGGAATAGGTTGATGGGACATGTGAGATGATACCATATTGATTTGAGATCAAGATTCCTCACGAGCTTCCTTTCCCTTCAAAATTTCTCTTTTTCTCATTTCTAGAGTTGATTGAAGAAAAATGGTAAAAGGTCTTGACTTGAGAAGTTTTTATGGAGATCAACACTTGATCTAGATTTACAAGACCTTCCTACACCTCCCTGCAAATTTTGGTTTGATTTGATTGGGTAGATTTTGAATTAGCCAAAAAGTTGGATCAAAATCTCAGTTCTGGAACCTGGCTGATCTTCTGCTGAATTCTTCGAAAGTCTTCAATTTCTTCAGAAATCTCGGTGTGTCCGATTCTTCAATCTCGGAACTACCGAGATTCACTTCTGTTTTGCTTGCTGAGTTCTTGAGTTTCTTCAGAAATCTCGGTGCATCCGATTCTTCAATCTCGGAACTACCGAGATTCACTTCTGTTCTTGCCTGCTGAGAACAGAACCAAAACTCGGTACAACCGAAAAAATTCCTGGTACTTCCGGAATTTTATTTTTCTTCAGGCTGAATTGCTTCACTGAGAACAGAACCAAAAATCAGTACAACCGGAAAAATTCCCAGTATTTCCAGAATTCTCTTTTTCTTCAGGCTGGGTAGCTTCACTGTTTGGGCCATAACTTTTGCGTTCGAACTCGGAATTTGGTGATCTTGGACTCGTTTCGAAGCTATCGATGAGCCCCACATCACTAAGGGCTCTTGGGGGTATTTTCGTTGTATTTTCACTCAGATCATACTAGTTCTTTAATTTGACTATGTATGTGAAGAGTTTGTGAAAGAAATTTGAAATTCGACATTCACCCCCCCCTCTATCGGAAGCCACCGATCCAACAATTATAGTGTAGGAGAGTACTATGATACCAAAAATGTTGATCATAACATTTAGTTGCTTGGTTTGCTTTAACGGTTGAATGTGGGTCTTATGTGGCTTTTGTGAGATGGTAGTCGATGCCACCTCGGGTCTTTTTATATGTTTTTACTGCTGAACTTATGTTATGTTGGATCTTTATCGATCTTAGAGTTGATTTGCTTGTAAACTATCTATCTGCTCCAACGTATGAGATGTGAACTATATAGCTTGTAAAGCTTTTGAAGTGTATGGGGCAGCCGTAAAGAGTTAGTGTTTGTCTCATGTCTCACTTAGCGGGATCATCCGAGTTGAGTCACCCACTAGCTGTAATGCTTTGGCCGGCTAGTTTAAACGGTGCGAGGACTTGTTTTGCTGTTTGGAACATGTCTGGGGCTCCTCTTGGTTGATCTTACTTAGCAGCATGTGAAATGAATGCTAAGTCTTTACAGGGTTTTCAAATTTGGTATCACTTTTGTTTGATGTATTATTTTGATCCGATTGACCAACGGTGAATGCATACGGCTTTGGTCAACGTATGGTATGTTGGTCAGGTGTCGGACTGCCAAACAATGAATGCATACAGCTCTGGTGATCGTATGGTATGTTGGGTTAGTTGCTTGGGTATCCAAGTGGCACGTTGATCTTAAGTTGAGCTAAATCTTGGGCCCCAACAATTTCTATTTGGATCATGAACATGAACTAATTCCTATTCTGATCGTAATGAACATAGACTAATTTTGGATCTCAAAACTGATCATGAACATGCATTGCACATGGTGGTTCGGGCATACATTTCTTAGATCGAAACTAGAAAAGATCCATGAAAAAGACACGACCATTCAGTTCTTCAATGCACATGTCAGATCCATCATTCGGTTCACACTGCAATCCATCATGAAAAAAACTTCCATCGATGAACAACAAGCAAACACAATTTTCAAATTTGGATCAAGAACATATGTTCACCAAATTTTACAAGGAAGGAACCATGTATTTGATTTTTGTCAACCACAATCCAAAATCAGAAGAAAAAGATGTGCCACGCCTCTGGAGGACTTGCCGTGCCGGTGGATGCATCACACCTCGTGACAAGTGTTGACAAATCCGCGGTAGTGAGGCACAGGGAGGATGGACCTACCAGTGGCGAGGCTTAGGGAGGAGGGATTCAGCATGGTGAGGCTCGAGGAGGACGGATCCGCCGGCAGCAAGGTACGGGGAGGACAAATCTAGTGGTGCTGATGCTCAGGGAGGATGAATCTGACAGCGCTGACGATTGAGGAGGACATGGAGGTCGAAGGTGACGGAGGGCGAAGGTGGCGACGAAGGTCGTGGAGGGCGAAGGTGGTGGCGGTGGAGGCCAATGACGCGCCGAGCTTCGCCAAATCCGGTGGCAAAGAGGCTCAGGAGGATGGAGGTGACGAGGGTCATGGAGGACGGGGAAATGGAGGGCAGGTCTGGCAAGTGGGGGTCACGGAGGACCAGGGTGGTGGCGTAGGTGAGAATTGAGAGAGAGAGAGATGTGGGAGAGAAGGAGACAAAGTGGAGGAGGGAGTGGGGATTTGAGAAATGTACAAGGTACATTAATTTCGGCTCTATAGGTAGGAGAAAAATGCACAAGTGCAGGGTGAGAAATGTAAAACACGGTGTGAAGTGGGCAACACGAATCTTGAAGCTCAATTGATGGTGTACGTAGGACCGAGAAAAAACTGCACTGAAAGACGGATGGGTGTCTCTAGCTTTCAGGGGTGGTTATTTTCTATTTGAAATCAATGACGAGAAATTTTATTGTAGATCAAGTTCGATAGTTACAACCGTCGTTGAAGATGGAAATATTTTTTGAAACAATTTTTTATTCAAAAATATTACCCGAACTATTTTTTTTGCAAAAAATCGACTGAATCGCCACATAATATGGCCATTAGGTCTGATCGCTAGGCGCACCGACGATTTTAAGGGCTATCGCCATAACGTGTGGTGATAATAGGCAATTACTAGTCCATATGGCGATAGGCAGTAATTATCGCCCCACCACCCTGTCAAACCAAGCCAATGGTCGGGACACCTGGCGTTATTACTATACAGTGTGGCGATTGCGGCCACGCTATATAAGCGCCCACACGCTACCTCAGAAAACACTTCTGCTACATGATCATCACTGACGGGCACGAGGACGCCCGTCGCTGATTAGAGGCAACACTGACGGGCGAGCTCATGCCCGTCAGTAGTAGTGATGCACAAGGCGAGGCAGCCAACTTCTACTGACGGGCACAATATCCGTCCGTCAGTAAAAGTGGGACAAGAGGCGCAACTTGGCATCTCCACTGATGGACAACCTTCACTGACGGGCGCACCGCACGTGCCCGTCAGTGCAGATCAGATCTCCACTGACGGGTCCATTATCGCCCGTCAGTGAAAGACCATTCGAAAATCTCCGCGCCTCGCCGCTCATCATCTCGCCGCTTCCGGATCAGAATCCTACTTCCCACCCTCTCATCCACCGTCCATCTCCACGCATCCGACGGTGCCCATCCGCGATCCATGTGACCGCGTCCCATTGACTGTCATCCCGTTGCCACGCCCCACATATATTCTCCCACCGCGCAAGGGATTTCCCCACCTGCATCCATCCCTCCCTCACTCCCACCGCCACTGTTTCCATCTCGTCTCGTGTTTCGTTCTCGTCGCCGTCGTCAGTGGTTGGGTGAGATGGCTAGTCGTGGGAAGGCAATCAGCGCCGGGGCGGCGAAGAAGGCGACGTCAAGGAGCTCCAAGGCCGGGCTGTAGTTTCCCGTCGGCAGGATCGCGAGGTTCCTCAAGGCCGGCAAGTACGCTGAGCGAGTCGGAGCCGGCGCCCCCATCTACCTCACCACTAAGGTATGTTTCTTCCGGATCTCGTCCATGCCTCGATTCTTGAGGCTTTTGTTTGTTGATCAGGTTCCTTCATGGATTCCGATGTTCGGGTGCTCTTAGATCTGATTTGATTCTTATCCAGGTCCTAGAGCTAGCCGAGAACGCGGCGAGAGACAACAAGAAGACCTGCATCATGCCGCGCCACATCCAGCTCGCCGTCCACAACGACGAGGAGCTGACAAAGCTGCTTGGTGGTGCCACCATCGCCAGCGGCGCTGTCGGAGTATTATTCCGGCAATACTGAATATGGGGCAGTGTGAGCACAGCAAATCCAGATGGGTGCACACGGGAGACAGGATTTAGACAGGTTCAGGCCCTCGCGGAGAGGTAATACCCTACGTCCTGTGTTTGGTGGCTAGTATAGCTTGAATCCCGAGTGCCGCAAGCCCTGAGGATTGATCTCGAGGTTGCTTGAGCTATGAAACAATGGAGATAGCCTATGACTAAAAGCTTACCGATCGGAGGTCCCCTACCAGGCCTTATATAGGCGACCGGGATAGGGTTACAAGAGTCCAGATCGGTTAACAGATTGGTTCCTAATTAGTTACAACAGATCCGGGTATGCCGGGCAGGTATTAGTCCCATGTCTTGCACTCCACGTTGATGAGGCGTCCCCGTGTAGAAGTCGGACTCCGAGTAGTCGGCCCGGCCCACCCTATGGCCAGAGGGCCGGATTCGTCCTCCTTGATGATACCCGGGTGCCATGTCATCATCAGTAGCCCCCGAGTCCTTCACGATCTTACTGCTGTCGGCCTCCTCTTCTGGGCAAGCTTCCCGAGTGACCTCTGATTGCTAGCAGGGAGATTGCGAAGGACTGATTGAACTCCTGTGGAAAAGACAATAACAAGCCGAGTGATATTCACCCTGTAAGGCAGGAATATCATGGCGGGATGAGCTAATAGCGGGTAAATTCTGGTGGTACCCAGTCTATCCTGACGGACAGAGACCGGCTGATAGCCCAGCGTGGGACATACCATGAATCCCGACTGAATTCCCGAGTAGCACCTGGCCTTCCCGAGTGGGTTAAGTCCAGCTAGTGTCCCCTGAAGGAATGCCTCCGAAATTCGCGTCAGAACCAGAGAAACAAGCCATGGCGCATAGGTTCCCGAGTGACGAAGCCTTACACCGAGTCATTCCACTGAATCCAGAAATTCCGGATCCTGAAGCCTTCGGAACGGCGTTCTCGGAAGGTCCAGGTGGAGAATCCGGTAGCTCCGAGTTGCTCGGCATCCGACTTGTGGCCTACGGAAGGCACGCCATTACTGCCCTTCACTCGGGTGTATTCAAGTGATTGCGTTCCTGCTTGAGGCCAATCATTGAAACCCTTCAAAACTGTAACGCCCGGTCCCGAATCTGCCGGCAACCGGCTAGTGGTTTGCGGGAAACACATTTGCAGTTGCTGTTTGCGGGGGTATATTCCGAATGGCTATTAACCCCAGAAGGCCAAGCGTCGGATCCCCTTTCAATTAAGCGGCACGAATCGCGGCGCCGTTAAGTCGTGGGCGCGGAAGAGTCGCGACGTGGCCCGTCCATAGCGCGTAGTGGAATCCGAAGGGGCGCATCGTGGGCGCGGAAAGTCCGCGCGCGTGCGGACGTGGAGAAGCCGAACCGCTCAATCCGTTCCCCTTTATACTCCGAAGAGGTCGCGGGATCGGTTCACGCCTTCACACGCAATCTCACTCCCTTTGCGCCCGAACCCTTCGTCTCCCTTTCGCCCAAATTGATTCGTGCGCGCCGCTCCACCCAAAACCCTAACTCCCGCTCCGACCGCCTCGGATGCAAGCCCCGCATTGGGAAGCTGATCCGACCGAAGCCGAGGAAGACGCTTTGGTGTGGAAGCTGTTGAGCGAAGAAGATTCCCCCGCCGACCCGATGGCCCCGTGGATGAAGTCGACGGCGACGGAGGCGCGGCTGGAGACCCTCGTGCGGCTAGGGGTGCTGCCGCCAAGGGAATTGGTCGAATGGCGCGCCGCCGCGGGGGAAACCGTCCCCACTCCGAACACCGGCGAGCTGGTCGTCCACAGCTCCTTCTTCGAGCGGGGGTTCTCGGTGCCGGTTCACCCCTTTCTGCGGGGGCTGCTCTACTTCTACGGGCTGGAGCTCCACAACCTCAACCCCAACAGCATGCTCCACGTCTCGTGCTTCATCACGCTGTGCGAGTGCTACCTCGGCATCCGACCGCACTTCGCCCTGTGGAAGCACCTGTTCGTGGTGAAGCCGCAGCCGAGCAGAGACAACCCGGCCGTGGTGGGAGGCGCCGGGTTCCAGCTAAGGTCCGGGGCGGCGAAGAGCTACCCGGCCCCGCCGATGCAGTCCTCGAACAAGGGTTGGCACGCCAACTGGTTCTACTGCGCCAATCCTGAGCCGTCGCTTCCGGCATTCTCGGGCCATCCTCCGGAGGTCAAGCCGAGCTGGTCCGAACCCCCGCTAGACAGGGAACAGGACAGCATTGCGGTCCTGATGGCGCAGCTCGCCGAGGCGATCCAGTCCGGAGTTACCGGAGCAGTCGTCGTGGCGACCTTCGTCCGGTGGCGGGTGCAGCCTGCGAAGCTGCGGGCGCACCCAATGTTCGAGTACGCCGGAGAGGACGACGCGACTCGGGAGTCCGCCGAAGGGCTCACGGAGGGGGAAGTCCAGAGCCGACTCGAGAAGCTCCTGGCTCAGGGGACGAGTCTGGACTTCTCCGGGCGGCCGCCGCCCTTCAGCCGAGCGAACCCCCCGAGTCAGGTAGGTAGTCGATGCCCCGACCTTTCTCACTTAGTTCTTTGCCGAGTCTCACTCGGGCTTTGTCTTTTCGTCTTTGTAGGTTCTGTTCGGCTTTTGTTCCAATGCTCCCCTCCCGGAGGACGAGATATGGAACCAGCCACGGTATGCTGACGTCCCGAGCGGCGGGCCGCCACCGCGGGGGGCGACCGGAGCGTCTTCTTCCGGCGCCGGGTCTTCAAAGGGCGCCGGGTCTTCGAAAGGGCGCTGGATCTTCCAAGGGGAAAACGCCGGCCACTGTGGTGCCCAGCCCTCCTCCGCCGAGCGCGCCGGCTCCGGAGGAAGAGGAGGAGATGACGATGTCCCGCTCCGCGTGAGCAGGAGGCGAAGGCCGTCGGCGGGTGCTACTCCGGGGGGGACAAGGCGGCTCCGCTGCCGGTCCCAGCCCGGCGACGCCCACTGCGGCGGGCACCGCTTCGTCTGGGCAGGGCGGTTCCTCCGCCCGTCCTGACTCGGCGGCTCCGCCTGCCATGGGCGCTGTTCCGGCGGAGCAGGGCGGCTCCTCCGCTGGCCCCGACCCGGTGGCGCCGGCTGCCGCCCCGAGTGGAATTCCTCGGGCGGCCGAAGATGACGTTCCCCCCGGCCGGGGGGAAAAGAGAACCGCCGACACCGCCTTCGGGGATCAAGGCGGATCTGGAACGTCGTCGGCCCCGACTGCTGCCACGTCCGGGCGGCGAGCCTCGGGGCTTAAGAAGCGCGTCCCCGTCCCTCGATCGGCCAAGTAAGTGTTTCAGCGACTGCTTGCTTGTCTGTGCTCTTCGAAATTGACGGGTCCGGGTTTCTCTTGCAGAGCGCAAAGGACGGGAGACGTCCCGAAGGCTCCGTCGAGTGCCCCGGGATCCAGCCGAAGTGGGGACCTGCCGGGGTCGGATGCCCGGCCCTCGTCGCCTCCGCGTGCGGCCACGTCTTCGCCTCCCCGACCGTCTCCTGAGCGGGCTGGTGCACACCCTGCCTCGCCTGCCGCTCCTCAGGGGGAGGAGCCCTCTGCAGGAACGTCGGCTCAGGGTGTGCCTGGGGACGCCGGCCCGAGCTCGGAAGTGCCGGGAGGGGCAGGCCCAGGTTCAGCTGGAACCGCCCCGCAGGACCGCAGAGGCAATCTCAAGTTGCCATCTTCGGTCGAGGAGTTCAGCGCTGCTCCGCCTCCCCGGCCGTCCTCCGAGCTGGCGCTCCGGCCGCTCCGGGTCCGGCAATCGGACCCGGCGCGGCCGACCATGACTATCCGGGAGATCGACGACGTCGGGAGGAGGAGGAATGGAGCGACGCGACGGACGTCGCCACTCAACTCGGCGAGATGCTCCCGGCCTTGATGAAGACGATGAAGGAGGGAGCCAACCTGCTGAACGGCAGGTTGCGTCCGTTGATGCAGGTGAGTCATCTCTGCTTTCGATGAGTGTGTCCGTAGGGAGTAGCCCCCGGGCCTCTGCCCGGCTAAGGTAGTCGGGCGGGGGACCCTTATCTTTTCCGTAGTTTTCACTCTGGGTGCACGAACAGTGCACCCAGAGGGTGTAGCCCCCGAGCCTGCGTTCGACTAGGATAGTCGGGCGGAGGGTTCTTTGCTTTCCTTGTAGGTTTGACTCTGGGTGCACGAACAGTGCACCCGGAGGGTGTAGCCCCCGAGCCTCCGCTGGGTCCGTGGGACCGAGTGGAGGGTCTTGCTAATCTTCCCGGGTGGCTTGATTTTTGTGGCTTCTTTTTTGTAGAAACTGAATCACCGGTCGCAAGACAAGACCGCCTTCCTTCAGGACCGGCTGCCAGTCCTTGACCGACTCGACCTGCGGAAGGCCGAGTGGGATAAACTGGCTGCGAGCCGCCAGGCGGCGGAGGACATGGCCCGCAAGCGTGGGGCTGAAATTACTGCTCTGCAGGCGGGCCTTTCCCAGGAGATCGCCCGAACCAAAGGTGAGGAGTCCGACTTGCGTTGGTTGCCCTTTTCGCCTCTTGGCATACTGATAGGGTTGTCTTCTGCAGCCGCCGAAGATGAGGCCGCGAAGCTCAGGGCGGAGCTCGAGGGGGTGAGGGCCCGCGCCCAGGAGCTCGACGCCGCCAAGGACCAGGCCGGCAAGCTCCAGGAGATGCTCGCGGCGGAGAAAGCCCGTGTGGAGGATCAAACAGCCTCTTATTGCACAGTCCGTGGTCGGGGCGAGTTGAGGAAAAACGCTTTGAAGCGGTCGGCGTGCGGACCAAACAGCCGAATTAATGTGCTCAAAAGGAAAAAGAAACGGCGGTGCACTGGACCCGGGGACATACTCTTCGGCTTGCTCTGTTGCGGCAGAGCAGGATGGGCGGTGGCGCACTGGTTCGGTCCGGGAGAAAACGGTAGCCTGCTACAGAAGAGGGGTGGCCAAAGCAAGGAAGGATTCTCAGCTCCGCTTCTCCTCTACTCGGGCAACTTGGAGGAGCTTGGCAACTGGGACTGGTGTGGACCAGAGGAAACGAGCGGGGAGGAGGCAAAGGGAGCTCGGCGGCTTGAGCTACTACGGGTGGCGGCGGAGCTCAGCTCAGCGACGCAGCTGCTACTTTGATTGGCTAGGTGCTCAGGTGGGTTGGATCAGTGGCGTGGAACAGAGGGCTGCGGGGTGGAGCTGAAGCCCGGGTGGCCTGAGCTAAAGGAGAAGGGAGTGGGGACTCGGGTCCTAGGCAGCTCGGCGTGGAGGGGTTAGAGATTTGGGGCGTTCGGGCTCCTTTTATAGGCCGGCGGCAAGCTGAAGTGCGCGGTGGCCGTTGACGTGAGCTGCCTCTCCGGTGATGCGACGGCTCGTCGAGGAGAGTAATGGCGGGGGCTGAGCTGGGCGAGGATGGGACAGGCACAGGAGAGATGGTGGGACGCCTGAGAGCAATGGCAGTTGCTTGGAAGGGGCTCGACGGTGGGCGGCGCAGCCATGCCATTGATGGCATGCCGATGCCAGCCAGAGCACGAACTGGAGCGGCATGAGGCGTCCATCAACATTACTGTGAGTTTTGCCACGCACAGCCATGTCCTGGAGCTTCAGGGATACGTGTTCGAGACTTGATTAAATTTGTGGCACTGGGGATGCTTGAGCAGTGAAGGCCTTGAATGCCAAAATGGGACGGGTCTTAGCTTTCACTAGTACTGGATAGGACGTGAGCGGCCAGAGGGTGTAAATGGTGATTGGATATGTGAGGGCAGAGGGAAAATGACTGCTCGATTAATTTTTGAGTAGACTTGGCCAAGCGATAGCTGTGATTTCATGTGGGGTGTTAAATGCAGAGAAGGTGTTCGGTGCTGGCCTTATCTAATTTCTTTATATGACTTGCCCATGTTTTAGCATATTGGGACTCCTGAAGATATGGGAAGCGTTGTGGGAATTTATCGGGATTTTCTGAGGAATATATACAGGGTTGCAGTACCATGTCCGATGTTTCCCTAAGATTTTATATTTTCATATCTTAATATATTTACATTGGACATCTATATTTTATGTTAGATTTTTGGTTAAGGATGATATTAAGGTGTTCCAGGAATTTATTTGGAATTTTTGGGAAGACCGAGAAGCGATAAACTTCGCGGTTAGGGTTTTGGAGGGAAAAGACCAAATAGGACGAAAGGGGGATCGGGGGTCGAAACCAGGGTTTCGGAGCATGGCAAGGAAGGGAATGGATTGAAAGGTCTCCGGAGTTTCAAGACGGTGCTTGGGAACAATCGGTGCAGAGGTGCCGTGAGTACATCGGTGGATATTGTTCGAGCAAGGAGATAGACAGATTTCCGAATCAGGGTTTAGGTCGGAGGGTTGCGTGAGGGGCGGCATTAGAGATAATGGATGCATGAAATGTTTAAAATATTCCTAACATGCAGGGTTTTATGATATAATGCGAGTTTAGAAAATCAAGGCGTGACAAACCTACCCCCGTTAAATCGAATCTTGTCCTCGAGATTCTACAGATTGGAATAGGTACGGAAATTTGTCCATTAGAAAGTCTTCTCGCTCCCAGGTGGCTTCTTCCTCTGTGTGATGGTTCCACTGGACCTTGTGAGACTTGATGTTCTTATTCCTGGTCCTTCGTTCTGCACTTTCCAGAATTTTGAGAGGTCGCTCTACATAAGTAAGGTCCTTGTCGAGTCCTAACTCCTGGTATTGGACTTGCTTCACTGGTGGCTCCAGGCATTTCCTTAATTGAGACACGTGGAAACACGTTATGAACTTCCGATAGTTCTGGTGGCAATTCCAACTGATAAGCGACCTGACCTCTTCTTCCCTCCACTTTAAACGGTCCAACGTACCGGGGTGCCAATTTGCCCTTCACACTGAACCTCTGGGTTCCCTAAGGGGTGTCACTCGTAAATAGACATAATCTCCGGGTGCAAAGGTAATGTCTCGCCGCTTAGAGTCGGCATAGCTCTTCTGTCTCGACTGTGCTACTTTGAGTCGGTCCTGAATGAATCTCACTTTCTCTTCGGCATCTTGGAGGATGTCGGGACCGAAAACTTTTCCATCACCGGTCTTCGACCAATTCAAAGGTGTTCGGCATTGACGTCCGTACAGTGCTTCAAATGGAGACATTTGTAGACTGGCCTGGTAACTATTGTTATATGAAAACTCCGCATAAGGCAAACTATCCTCCCAACTATCGCCATAAGTTAGGGCACAAGCTCTCAACATATCTTCTAAAATCTGGTTTACCCTTTCTGTTTGCCCATCCGTCTGTGGATGATAAGCGGTGCTGAAGTGGAGGCGAGTTCCCATAGCTTCATGTAGACTTTCCCAAAACCTGGGATGTGAACTGGGTGCCTTGATCCGATATGATTCTCTTCGATACTCCGTGTAAACTAACTATCCGAGAGAGATATAACTTGGCTAATTGATCTCCTCGATACGTGGTTTTGACAGGTAGGAAATGTGCCACCTTGGTTAGTCGGTCTATTATGACCCATATGGAGTCATTTCCTTTCCTTGTTCTTGGAAGTCCAACGATGAAGTCCATGCCAACTTCATCCCATTTCTATTCGGGTACCTGATGGGTTGCAACAATCCAGCGGGTTTCTGATGTTCTGCCTTGACTCGCTGGCAGATATCACAACGGGCGATGAAACTTGCTATTTCTCGTTTAATCCCGTGCCACCAGAATTTTTCCTTCAGATCCTGGTACATTTTGGTTCCTCCAGGGTGAATGGAGTATCGAGATTCATGGGCTTCTTTTAGGATCAATTCCTTAAGCTCCTCACAAGCAGGTACACACAATCGGTCTCAAACCATAGGACACCTTCGTCGTCTTCTTTAAAATCACTTGCTCTTCCCATTTTCATCTTCTCCTTAATATTCTCTATGCTCTTGTGTCCCTTCTGGGCTTCCTTGATTTGTGCAGTGAGGGACGGCGTCATTTCTAAGTTGGCTACATATCCTTTTTCGACTAGACCCAAGTTGAGCTTCTCAAACTCCTCGTATAGCTTGGGTTGATTCGCTTGGATTAGGGCATGCAATGCGGCTGGCTTCCTACTGAGAGCATCGGCTACTACATTGGCCTTTCCGGGATGGTAATGGACTCCTAGATCGTAATCCTTGATTAGCTCCAACCATCTCCTTTGCCTCATGTTCAGGTCTGACTGGGTGAAAATATATTTCAGGCTCTTATGATCCGTATATATCTCACAACGGTTGCCGATGAGGTAATGCCGCCATATCTTCAATGTGTGTACCACAGCAGCTAATTCCAAATCATGGGTTGGATAATTCACTTCGTGAGGTCGTAGTTGACGAGAGGTATATGCAACTACTTTTTCTTCCTGCATGAGCACACACCCAAATCCATGTCGGGATGCGTCGCAGTAGACATCAAAACTTTTCTGCAGATCAGGCAGTGTTAATACCGGGGCTGACGTTAACCTTTCCTTCATTTCCTGAAAACTATCCTCACACTTTTGAGTCCATTCAAACTTCTGGTCTTTCTTGAGCAACTACGTCATTGGTCTGGCCAGCTTTGAAAATCCTTAGATGAAACAGCGGTAGTATCCCGCCAGACCTAAAAAGCTTCAAATCTCGGTCACTGACTTTGGTGGCTTCCAATCTAGGACAGCCTTAACTTTGTCTGGGTCTACGGCTATTCCTCCGGCAGAAACTATGTGTCCGAGGAATCCGACTTCTCTTAACCAGAATTCGCACTTGCTGAACTTGGCATACAATTTGTGCTCCCTTAGCTTGTCCAAAACTGTTCGCAGGTGGTGCCGGTGTTCTTCGTCCGATTTGGAGTAGACCAAAATATCGTCGATAAACACCACTACGAATTTATCCAAGTATTCCATGAACACCTTGTTCATTAAATTCAGGAAGTATGCCGGGGCATTAGTTAGACCGAAAGGCATGACGGTATACTCGTATAATCCATAGCGTGTGGTGAATGCAGTTTTCGGTATGTCCTGTTCTCGAATCTTTAACTAATGGTAACCCGATCTCAGGTCTATCTTAGAGAACACTTGGGCTCCATTCATCTGGTCAAATAAATCATCTATTCGGGGAAGAGGGTATTTGTTTTTAATGGTTACCTCGTTCAATGCTCTATAGTCCACACACATGCGGAGAGACTTGTCCTTCTTTTCAACAAATAGCACTGGTGATCCCCATGGTGATGCACTCGGTCTGATGAATCCCTTGCCTTGAAGTTCTTCCAATTGTTGCTTTAGTTCATCTAAAAGGTCTTTTGACATACGATAGGGTCTCTTTGCAATTGGTGCTGTTCCTGGCACTAACTCAATAACAAACTCCAAGTCTCGATCAGGTGGCATCCCGGGCAGTTCTTCTGGGAATACGTCAGGGTATTCCTGTACTATAGTAACTCGGTCGACTCCCGGTGTAGTCAACTGATTGAGGGTATTACGGTGGACAGTTGGGGACTCGGGGCGAAACTGAACTGTTTCTCCTAAGGCATTAGTGAGTGTCTCCGTCTTAGTTTCAAAGTTGATGTTGCCTTTGAATTTGGGTAGCCAATCCATTCCTAGAATTACATCTATGTCTTCAGACCTTAGCACGATCAGATTGGCTAGGAACTCTACCCCCCTTATGAGGATGCTTACATCCTTGCAATAAAATCTGGTTTTGATTTCTGATCCTAGGGCTCGGACGCGCATGGGGGTTTCCATAAGGTGAACTTCTAAGCGATTTTTATCCACGAATCTTTTTGAAATGAATGAATGTGAGGCTCCCGAATCAAACAAAACTGTTGCAATTACGGTATTAACAGGGAACGTACCAATTACGACGTCTTGAGCGTCTTGTGCTTCCTCTGCATCCACATGGTTGATTCGTCCCTTGCTATAGCTTTGCTTTCCTCTGGACTCCTGGCTTCTAGTCTACATAGAGTGGCCTTGAGAACGTTGGTCAGCCGGCTCCTTCGGCTTTTTGGGGCATTGGACCGTGAAGTGTCCTGGTTCTCCACAGTTGTAGCAGTTACGGTTTCGAGGCTTCTGACTCGAGTCTCCAGTAGGACGGTTGGGGGTGCCACTTTTCTGGTTTCCTTGCGGGTTATAGGACTTGTACTGTGGGACAGGAGGGTTAGTCCTATAGTATTGCGGTGCAGCAGTCCTAGGAATAGGTTTCTTCTCATGGCAAGGTCGCTGGTGTGGCTCTCCCGGAGTAAATGGTCTTTCGTTCTTTCTTTTACGCGTGTCAAGCAGGCCATGGCGCTTTGTCTCCACATTTAGTGCGGTATTGACCAAATCTTGTAATTCCGTAAATTTCTGAGAGGCTAACTGGTATTGAAGGATTGGTTGTAGGCCATTCATGAATTGTTCCACTTGTGCATGCTTGGATTTCATGTCTTCTTCCGCATAGCGAGCCAGTTGAGTGAACTTGTGCAGATACTCTGTAACGGTCATGTTTCCTTGTTTTAAATCATAAAACTCCTTCTTCTTGATTCCGACCAAGCTGGCTGGAATATGATGCTTACGGAATATTTCCTTGAACATGTCCCATGTAATTTCAGTTTGTTTGGACTGAGTGCTTTTAACTCTCTTCCACCAGGCTGCGGCGGGTCCTTGCAAATATTGCGTAGCGAAGGGTACCTTATCCCGCTCGTCGCATCTGGCTACTTCTAGTTTTTCTGCTATCACTAACAACCAGTCATCCGCATCTAAAGGCTCGGTGGAATAGGTGAAAATGGGTGGAGAAGTTCGTTGGAACTCTGAGAGTTTGTTTCCTTTTCTAGATGGGCTATTGTTCTGTATCATTTGTTGTACTGCGTTGTTGGTAGCCGAACAGGTATGTCCTAGTATTTTGATCATTTCAAGGTTCGATGGCCCTTCCGGCGATGGTTTTGGTAGTGGGTGAGCGGACTCGGTGCAATGCGGGTCTCGATCTTCGTTCCGATTCAGAGCGGCTCGGGGTCTCATTGGTCCCTTGGCAGTGGATTTGGTGCAGCGATTAGCTTGGGGCTCCCTAGGGCGTGACACGGTCCCTTGGGATTCGGTAGGAATTCTGGGGGGTGTGGGGCTATTAAGCTTCTCAAGGTATGTTGGGGCACTCATTTTCGGCCTCCAGGTGGGAAGGTTCTTGACAGGGTAGCTCATATTGCACTCGACCTGCATGGGTACCAGTTTGCTTTTGTCAAGATTTGTATGTTTTCAGTAGGAGAGTTAAGGGAAGAATGGGGCGGTATGACACAAGACCAAAGATTGACCATAACACGGCACTGTTTCAAGGGTTGGGACAACCAACCAAGATCCAACTAAAACACCGAAAGAACATACATTAGCAATACCAAGGTGGTGTCCAGCGACACCTTTCATACAAACATTGTGCCTAAGGGCACGGGCTAAGCCCTAATACAAATAACATGGAAATAGGACCCTAAGTTTATTATTAAGTGGGAGTGGCTACTCCGTTCCTCTCGCTTCTAGTCCACCTGGTCTACATCTAGGTTGGAGGGCTGGGTCGGGGGTATCCCCCCGTGGGCATCTCCGTTTTCGGAGGGCATTGGTGTGTTCCGAGGTGTGGAGGGGTTCCTGCGGCGATGTGCGGCGCGGGTGGAGGCCGCGTACGCCGAGAACAGCCTGAGATACTCGGTGGAAAGAGTAGGGAAGGGGTTGCCATCTACCACTACGGGTATTCCTGGCAGGGGTGGTTCTTCTGATATGGAGGCACGAGCAGATGTCGAGGTGGGATCTCGAGCACGAGGTCTTGGCCGTGCGAGGGGTGTGGCTAGGACAAGAGTATCGACGAGCTGGGTGAAGACTTCGGTCATGGCGACCAGATACCGGGTGAGGTGCACCACGGCTACATCTTGTTCCATCTGGGTGCTGGCGAAGGTTGCATTCTCTCCCAGGGCACGGCTGGGGTAGAACCGGAAAGCTCTGCGATTCATGCTCGGAATCATCTGATGAAGACGGGAGGTAGCCTCCCATGCAGCCATTTGCATGGCTAGGTCAGGGTCGGGTACTGGGTGGCCAATAAAGTGGAAGGTCGCTGCGTCGTCGACACCGTCTTGATAGATGTGTACTTCAGCCCAGTACACGCTTGCATTGGTGGCCTCCTCCTGGTAGACGTCATACTCCGGTCGCTGGGAGGCTCGGAGAGCTCTTTGGGCGACCGTCCACAGGATGTCTACAAATCCTGCGAGCTCGGAAGCGGTGGTTTCATTGTAGAGTGTCCCGCGGGGCATGGCTTCCTCTAGGGGTTGCCTGGGGGAGAAAAGAAGAAGACTACGGCTGCTGGCTCCCAGGGCAGCTAGGAGTGGTGAGGTGAGGAAAGAGACTCGGGGTATTTATAGGGCAGGTGGGAGTGGCTTGGGTCATAAAGGAGAATAGCCTTTACATCGGGATAAGACACTTATCTACCCTCATTACTGAGGGACGACCCAAACGTCTTATCCTCGCTCGGGTTTCGCATTTTGAAAGACAGGTGAGAGGGATTTGCGGCTACGGACAGATCTGATTTTTACAACACTAGGCCGAGTGGGCCATTTTATTTAATAAGTGGACACGATACACACCTATGGTGCGTTGTACACCACATAGCACACACACAAGGTTTAGTACATTACACAAGACCTAACGTACTGCTAGTGCCTACTCATTTATCTTACACGACACTAGCTCATGGTGATGGACAACTACAAACCCTAGAATCTAAGACGTGATTTGGACTTCCTCGTCATCTTCAGCTATGGCTGGCACCAATTCCTCGGGATCCTCTTCTTCATCAGAGTCCTGAACATCAATGGATCCATAGAGTGGCGTAGGACTCGGTATCTCGGGGAGGACACGAGAAGTCCCGGCTCCTGATGTGAACTGACATATGTACTCGCGCGCGTTACCGCAGCGTCTCTTCGGTGGAGGCAGTGACTCGTTCACCACCGGAATGTCCCGGGGTTCTGGAGGTACTTCAACTGTGGTAGTAGTCCTTTCCTGACGATTCGTGGCCTGTTCCAGCATGCCTTCACACGTAGCAGTTCTTTGCGCACATCCTCCAGCTCTACCAGAGCGCAGTGAAGTAGTGAATCCTGGGCCTGCACGTAGTGGGCTAAGTTCATCACGGCAGGGTCGTTCTCCGCTAGGGGTGGGGTGTACCAGTGGACATCCTCCTGGATTGGGTACTGCGGGATGTACCTCGTGGCCCTGAAGATTCCCATCTCTGACAGCTCGTGGCGGAGGTGCACAAGTGCTTTGTAGGCCACCAGATGTACTGCTTGAACGTATGACTAGCTACAGGGTCCCACAAAGCTGTAAGTCTGGTTGTCTGCATTCCTTAGTCCAATTATGAGTACCCTGGCCCAATACTCAGTCACAGTGTCCGATATCTTCTCTTGGAAAACATGGTACTCAGGGTTGACGGTGTATCCACAGCATTCCAATGCCTCCCGAAGCAGTCGTGGGCATCCGTCGGTGGTGATGGCACAGGTTTCTCCGAACAACTCCATCGTTCTATCTATAAAATTTTCAAAACCAAAAACAAGGTGAGCTTTAGATGTTCAGAGTTTTGCTTGAAAAGAATGAATTCTTAGAGAGGAGAAGAATACTAGAATATTTACTTAAATAATTTTGCTTTTCAAGAATTTTGGAAAATACCTATATCCTGGGTCTATGTAACGGCCATGCTACTAGGGTCTTCCTACAGTCAGTATGCTCTGATACCAAGCTTGTGGCGTGCCCGGTTTTAAGGCCGGACACGTCCCTTGTGATTACTATACTAGTCCCTAGATCAGTAGCCAGTACGCACAAACACTTGATAACATACACATACAATACCGAAGTCTTATTACACATATAGACCTTTATGGTCGAGGTTCAACACCAGGCCCATTGGCCGAATAAAATAACAGCAGAAATAAAACATAGCGTAGTGAATAACCCATCGACATGCCGAACCAACAGGCAACTGATTGGGAGAAACGCCCTAACCCTCGAATTCGCTGTCACCCTCTTCGAAGTCGAAATCTTCTTCGTCCTCTGGCCAAATCAACAAGCCAGGTGAGTACATTGAATGTACTCGCAAGCAATCCCCATAGGAGGATTAAACAGCTATATTTCATGCAGGAATATTTCAAGGGGGCAGCTCTAACCTATGTTGATGGTTGTGCGAAAATGTAAGTTCTAAATTGGAAATACTGAATGGTAGATTGTAAAAGCAGTTTGGGAAAAACTGGTAGTAAATCAAACAGCATCTCATCACATTCCATCTTGTCTCATCTTATCTCATCTCACGCGCTAAACACCGCTAATCATCTCATAACCTATTACCGATAGTTCCACTCACCGTCCATGGCACCATCCATCAAACGGTAGTTTCCACATATCCGATAACTAGGTTTTCTATCACTGGACCGTATTTCATCCACCTCAGGCAATACGGCGACTTTCTTTCCTTCAGTAATTTCCTTACCACCGACGCGTGGCCTAAAATTGCCCAACTGTGGATACGTCATGCCCACGTCCTTAATCCCAATGCCCGTCTTTTGCAAACGAAACTTAGTCTAACAGGGGTGTGCTGTGCCAGTTCATGTCCACAGCCGAGGACGCGGCTATTCGAATAGTTTTTAACACTCTGCAGAGGTTGTACGGCTTTACCCACAAGATGTAATAATCCCTTCAATGCCGAGTACTAACTAATACACCTGATTAGGTATATTGGCAGGGATAATACAACGAAACCCTTCGCCTGCGTTAATACTAGAGCCGGACCCGCTAAATGAGACTTACCTCAACTCCGATTGTGCCCAGGCAGCCTGACACCACAATCCGGAGAAACGCTCATCTTTGTGTCGAATCTTCACCCACGCCTAAATGGAGCTCACTAAGAATCTCGACTCATGTAGCGCCGTGGAAATTCTCTAGGGATCCATATCCTACCTAGCACTTCCTCCTTACTTCCTACGGGTCCGAACCCTATTATTAGGTGGGTTACCGAGTCAAGTCCTTCTCATAAAGGACATGTGGATGTACGGTGGGGGAACTGGTTTAGCGGCACTTGGGCTAGGTCCTTAACTGATTCGAGTAGGACTCCAGTTTACCATCAATCACCGAGTAGCCTTCCGCTACTTCGTATCCCTTCAAACCACCTTACCTTCCTACCCGAATCAATACTCCTCAAATATGTGCACTTGTATTCAAAGCAAGCTTAAATTAGTGCACATATTAAGAGGGAGCTATCTCTATGTCATGAAATCCAAAACACAAATTTCTTATATACAATTTGAAGTTTTAATCTGTTGTCATCAATCACCAAAAAGGGGGAGATTGAAAGTACATCTAGTGCCCCTAATGGATTTTGATGATTAATGACAATCGATTAAGGGACTAATGGTTTACTAAGTGTACACAGGTGTTTAGTCCCCAGGTGATTGGTTTAACCGATGAATGACGACCCCTAAAAATTGATGTTGAAGAAAGGCTTGGATCTAGAAGATTAGTGGAGATTTTCAAGTGTTTATTTGAGTCTTTAGGACAAGCCGCCTATCAAGAGGGGTCAGATAAGTTAAGCTCTAGGAAGGATCTTCTTAAGCGCTCAGTTCAAATTTCGAAGAAATCCTTTTGAAATCTCTTTTTGAAACACAGACAGTGACTCTCGGTTGTACCGGTTTGAAGAATCGGTTGTACCGGGATTGGCCTCTGATGCAAGGTCTGAGGACTTAACAGTCTCAACCTTGAAGAGCTTCAGTTGCGGCACAACCGGTCTTGAATCCGGTGCTGCCGAGAATGGTCTCTGTGTTGGAGAGTTAGGGAACCCTGCCGCTTAGGGTTTGCCCTAGTTTGATATTCCGGAAACCGGTACAACCGGTTTGGACGTCCGGTGCTACCGGGATATGCTTCTGTACCCTAGACCAAGTCCTGTTCGTTTGTCTGCGGTTGCACCGGATTTGTCTTCCGGTTGCACCGAGAATCCTCTCTGGACTTAGGTCGTTTTGATGCCCTAGTCTAAGTCTCCTTCAGAGTTGTCCGCGGTTGCACCGGGTTTGTCTTCCGGTTGCACCGGGAATCTCTTCTGGACTTAGGGCCAAGTTTGTCTCAGACTAAGTCCTATTCTTCATGTGTCTGTGGTTGCACCGGTTCCGTCTTCCGGTTGCACCGAGAACATCTTCTGGACTTAGGTCTTTTGCTAAAGCGGATGTACCGGGGTATGCTTCCGGTTGAGCCGTTCTTCTTCTCTGTGAGGAAGAATGCGCTATTTCTTCATACCCGGCACAACCGCCTTCAAAGTCGGCGCAACCGGGATTCGCTTCTGGAAGTTGCTCTGGTGAGCATATTCTTCATTCCGGTGTGACCGCGTTTCCTCCGGACCTACCGCCTTCGTGGTGAAGCCTTTCGCTGTGCATCTTTAGTTCTTCAGATCTGACCGTTGGTTTGAATCCCGGTGCTACCGGTTTCGTTTTCCGGTTGAACCGGAAGAGAATCTCTGAGTCTAACGACTCTTTTCTGCAGACAGGCTATAAATATCCCCCGACCCCCTGCGGGCTCGGGAGCACACTTAGCGCAAAAAGTACTCTCTCCCCGTGTGTTCTCTTTCCTCTTTGACTCCATTGAGATCCCCTTTGTGAGAGGAAAGCATTTGAGAGATTTGAGCTTTGGATTGAGCATTCGAGCTGAACTTCTTCAAGCCTAGCAGATCTGAGCTATTACTCTTGGAGATTTGGCATCTCCTAGCCGGCTAGGTGTCTTGGAAGAGCTCCAACTTGTGGAATCGCCTCCAACGTTTGTGAAGGTCCGGGGATCACCTCAAGATCCACCAAGAATGTTGAGCAGATCCTAAGTGGACACAAGCTCAAGGAGAAAAATGTGAAGACTATGTGTCTTCGGAGCTAAGTGCTCAGCCTCTCCAAACGAAGACGTAGAGTTGTTGCCAACAACTTGAACTTCGGGTTAAATCCTCGTGTCTTCGATTTCAGCTCTTTACTTCGTGATTGTTCTTCATTTGAGTTGTTTATTGTTTATTTCTCTGCTGCTTCACCTTAATCTGCTTCACCATTTGCATGCTAAGCAACAAATTTGTTAAAATTTGATAATCTCCAATTCACCCCCCCTCTAGTCGATAAATCTCGATCTTTCAATTGGTAAGGTCTCCTCTTGCTATTTGATTTGGTTTAACCACCAAGGAGAAAGGTATGTCGACTTCCGGGAACTATAGAAGTTTTTCACATAGACCTATCTTCGATGGGACTAACTATGCAGGTTGGAAGCACAAGATGAGAATGCATCTTGAAGCAATTGACTTCGAAATCTAGAAAGTCATTGAGAATGGATGTGATGTTGCCAATGAAGAGCAACTCACTGATGCTGACAAGAAGAAGAAGCAGCTGAACGCTCAAGCCTGTGACATACTCTTCGGCGCACTGAGTGATGATGAGTTTGGAAGAATCAGCACTCTCAGAACTGCGAAGAAGATCTGGGACACGCTTGAAGAAGTGTATGAAGGCACAGAGTCAGTCAAGGACTCCAGAACTGATGTTCTTCGAAGCCAATTCAACAGGTTCAGAGGTTCAAATCAAGAGTCAGTCCAAAGCATCTACTCAAGACTCACAACCATCACAAATGAGCTTCGAGGACTGGGTGCAACAGATATCACAGATACAGTCATCGTCAAGAAGCACCTCATGTCTCTTGATGAAAAGTATGACACATTGTGCACACTCATTCAAGAAAGAGTAGATTTCAAGCCTTTGACCCCATCTCAAGCTCTTGGAAGACTCAATGCTTATGAGATGATCATTGAAGAAAAGAAAGAGCTGCACTCTACAAGATCAGGGTCTCGAAGAGCCATTGCCTTGAAGACCAAGAAGACAGATTCCTCATCTGAAGGAGAATCTGAAGAATCAAGTGATGAAGCAGAGATGAGAGACTCTTTTGGAAAGGACCTTGCTCTCTTGGTTAAAAGATTCAACAGGTTCCAAAAGGGTGGAAGATTCAAGAAGTACGAACTGAGAAGGAAAGAAGGCTCCTCCTCAAGAGATCCCACGAAGAGAAAGTGCTATAAGTGTGGGGAGACCGGCCACTTCATTGCCAACTGTCCTCTTCACAAGAAGGACAAGAGAAAGGAAAACATAGATCTTTCAAAAGCCTCCTACCTCAGGCATTAATTGTGCTACCCGGTGATTAGAGGCCGAACCGGTTGGACCGGATGCGCCTGGTTTGCAGTCGGCTAAAGCCGGATTAGGGGTGCCTTCCGACAAAGTTAAGGCGCATTGATTGCAGTGGAAACAGGCACCGCTTATTGCACAGTCCGTGGTCGGGGCGAGTTGAGGAAAAACGCTTTGAAGCGGTCGGCGTGCGGACCAAACAACCGAATTAATGTGCTCAAAAGGAAAAAGAAGTGGCGGCGCACTGGACCCGAGGACTTACTCTTCGGCTTGCTCTGTTGCGGCGGAGCAGGATGGGCGGTGGCGCACTGGTTCGGTCCGGGAGGAAATGGCAGCCTGCTACAGAAGAGGGGTGGCCAAAGCAAGGAAGGATTCTCAGCTCCGCTTCTCCTCTACTCGGGCAACTTGGAGGAGCTTGGCAACTGGGACTGGTGCGGACCAGAGGAAACGAGCGGGGAGGAGGCACAGGGAGCTCGGCGGCTTGAGCTACTGCGGGTGGCGGCGGAGCTCAGCTCAGCGACGCAGCTGCTACTTTGATTGGCTAGGCACTCAGGTGGGTTGGATCAGTGGTGTGGAACAGAGGGCGGCGGGGTGGAGCTGAAGCCCAGGCGACCTGAGCTAAAGGAGAAGGGAGTGGGGACTCGGGTCCTAGGCAGCTCGGCGTGGAGGGCTTAGAGATTTGGGGCATTCGGGCTCCTTTTATAGGCCGGCGGCAAGCTGAAGTGCGCGGTGGCCGTTGACGTGAGCTGCCTCTCTGGTGATGCGACGGCTCGTCGAGGAGAGTAATGGCGGGGGCTGAGCTGGGCGAGGATGGGACAGGCACAGGAGAGATGGTGGGACGCCTGAGAGCAATGGCTGTTGCTCGGAAGGGGCTCGACGGCGGGCGGCGCAGCCATGCCATGATGGCATGCCGATGCCAGCCGAAGCACGAACTGGAGCGGCATGAGGCGTCCATCAACATTACTGTGAGTTTTGCCACGCACAGCCATGTCCTGGAGCTTCAGGGATACGTGTTCGAGGCTTGAGTAAATTTGTGGCACTGGGGATGCTTGAGCAGTGAAGGCCTGAATGCCAAAATGGGATGGGTCTTAGCTTTCACTAGTACTGGATAGGACGTGAGCGGCCAGAGGGTGTAAATGGTGATTGGATATGTGAGGGCAGAGGGAAAATGACTGCTCAATTAATTTTTGAGTAGACTTGGCCAAGCGATAGCTATGATTTCATGTGGGGTGTTAAATGCAGAGAAGGTGTTCGGTGCTGGCCTTATCTAATTTCTTTATATGACTTGCCCATGTTTTAACATATTGGGACTCCTGAAGATATGGGAAGCGTTGTGGGAATTTATCGGGATTTTCTGAGGAATATATACAGGGGTTGCAGTACCATGTCCGATGTTTCCCTAAGATTTTATATTTTCATATCTTAATATATTTACATTGGACATCTATATTTTATGTTAGATTTTTGGTTAAGGATGATATTAAGGTGTTCCATGAATTTATTTGGAATTTTTGGGAAGACCGAGAAGCGATAAACTTTGCGGTTAGGGTTTTGGAGGGAAAAGACCAAATAGGACGAAAGGGGGGATCGGGGGTCGAAACCAGGGTTTTGGAGCATGGCAAGGAAGGGAATGGATTGAAAGGTCTCCGGAGTTTTGAGACGGTGCTTGGGAACAATCGGTGGAGAGGTGCCACGAGTACATCGGTGGATATTGTTCGAGCAAGGAGATAGACAGATTTCCGAATCAGGGTTTAGGTCGGAGGGTTGCGTGAGGGACGGCATTAGAGATAATGGATGCATGAAATGTTTAAAATATTCCTAACATGCAGGGTTTTATGATATAATGCGAGTTTAGAAAATCAGGGCGTGACAGCTCACTGGCACGAAGAAGAGCAGAACGAGTGTGTCGGATCGAGTGGGCCGATGCTGTTCGGCCTTGGTGGCGCTTCTAGCGAGAGCCGAAATGGGGTGGCAGCGAGGAAGCTCTGGGACCAGAATGGAAGCGGGACTGAGCTCAGGGAGGACTTGTTGAAACAGCTCGGGTTGTAGGAGCTGGGGCAGTGGGTGGAGCTCGAGCATGGAAGAGCTCAGGCGGTAGCACCAGACAAAGGCGATGGCAGTAGAGCAGAGCCAGAGAGAAGGAACCGAGGAATGAAAACTCATGACGTCCAGCTTCGGCTTTGGGAGCTTGGGAAGACTGCACGATTTGGTGCTTTGGAGAAACGGCTTGGGATTTATCCAGAGCTTGGGGAGGACGCCCGGGAAACCGCTTGGCCTGGTGCTCGGGTTTGGTAACTCGGAATGAAGGGGATTGGCTCGGCTTGGTGAGGAGAAGATACAGGAGAGAAAGCAAGAAGGAGAGGGGAGCTCGGTTGCTGGAGAATGGAGAAGAGAGAGCTCAGCTAGGTAATGGAGGCAGGAGTGAGGGCACTCGGTCTCATCACCAGAGAATGGAGGAGGAGCTCGGATTGGGAGTGAAAAAGGAGAGAAAAGAAGTTTGGCTGAGAACTGAGAAGAGTGCAGGAGGTAGAAGAAGGAGCTCTTGCGCAGCTCGGTTTTGAAAGTTTAATGCATGGCTGCTCGGGTAGGTGAGGAGGGAGTGGTTGGCTGTTGCTGGTGATGCTCAGAATCGAGTTGACCTTGAGGTTGAGTAGGGTGAGGTGCTGGTGTTTAAAAAGCATTCGGGCAGCACATGGGAGAGGGGCTGTTCAGCTTTAGGAAAAATATTGGGGCTTGGCTGCCATGTGCTGTGCTGGTGTGGCGTGGCTTGGAGTGTGGCAGTGGTTGAAAGAATCTGTGGTACCGTGTAAGCAATGAAAGAAAGAATAGAAAAGGGATGGAGAGAGGAGCTAGCAATGGGGCAGCACGGGGAAAAGACATGCAGAGTAGCTCGGCTGATTCTTAGAATTGAGGTGAGAAAGTAAGAGAGGGAATGGATAGCTATGGGCGGTTGTAGATGCTCAGAAAAGCTGCCGGCACTGCTATTGAGTTGGTTGGGAAAACTGACCAGGTAGCGTTGATGTCAACTGGAAAAATGAATTGAGTGTAGGGTGTGGCTTTAGGTGGAGTAGAGAAAAAGTACATGGGTAGCTTGGTACCGTGCAGGAAAGGAACAAGTTAAGAGAAAAATATCTCAGTGCTCAGCTTGCTTTGGACACGGTGAAATAAAAGGGGCAGAGCAGCACCTGGCATGACTGGGAAAAAGAAAGAAGAGCGGTTATCTTGAGGAGGAGATATAACTTGATGGCAGGTGTTGGAGGAGATAGAGCTGCCATGTGGGTTGGCTCCATGCGTAAGAAGTGCCTTAGCTGATCGGTTTGTACCGTTGGAGGGGGCTTAGCAAAGGGGGAGAGAGGTTAGCCGCAAAGGAGAGCAGATATTTCCCTGGAGCTTCGATCGATTATGAGAGAGAAAGCTTTGCATGGAGGGAAGGGGTGTGGACTCTTGCTGCACAAAGGGTTTAGCTAGGTGCAGATGGAATGGGTCAACACTGCACGTAAGCTCACGAATAAGTACCCAAGGGAATTTTGCTGAATTTTTCATATCGAGATTGCCAAAACATTTAGCTAGGGAGTATACTAGAAGCACCTTTAGGAGAGAGAAAAAGGTGGCACAGGTTTGGGGAGGATATGTACCCCTATACATGCACATGGGTTGACATAACGCTTGTGTCCGAGCGATGGGTAGGTATGGCGAACGGTAAATAGGGTTTTAACTATAGTAACAGACGAATGGATAAATGGTTATTTGGTGGAGGGATAACAGGCTAGATGTTTTACATCCTGGCATGGTAACATGGTAGAAGTGAGAAAGTATTCGGATGTCATGTGGTAAAAGGTTTTACCGAGAAAATAAGTTAGGGTTTGGAGTGTATGTGTATACATACACTTGGAATTTTCAGCGTATATAGAGTTTGTATGCGGATGGAATAGACATGCGAAGTTGCAGTAAGCTGTGGTTTAAGTTCGGGTGCTGATACATGCATATATACATGCCTGAGGTTTTGACGACAGGAGGGGAAACAGGGGGTGTCGAGAATTAGGGTTCGCGTATGTGCCTATACATGAAAGCAGTATATATGGGCACATACTCGCGATAGGGCATGGCGAAGTTGGTGGTAGAATTTTAAGTCATTCGGAGAAGATTTAAGATGAGTATATGTTTCAATTCCGCATAAGTACTGTGTGGGCACTTAGCGGCAGGTGTGGTTTTAGGTTGCACCGACGAGGAGGGAAGGAAAGGGATGCTGAAGGGGTGTTTGTGGCAGGAGGCAAGACAAGTAGCCACATATGGAGACAAGGTGTAAAACAGGATTTGAATACTTTGCCGGATAGAGCTTCGACAAAGTAAAGATTACAGAAATAGGGACAGAGGTGGAAGATTTTCGGTTGACTCACTTTAGGGTTTTGCAGAAACATGATTTGAATAAAAGTTTTAATTAGGTCCATTAATTATCTGATTATTTAGCAGAAAAAATTTTGTTGGCCCTAATTTTCAGGTTTCAGAAAATTGAGATGTTACAGACTAGCTCCCTGTCCCCGCCTCTTGGGCCAGCTAGGCCACCGGAGGAGGGAGAGAGGTCGGCGACGACAAGGGAAGAAAAAGGAAGATGGATTTGGGAAAGGTGAAGAAAAGGTGAGAAGAGCCTCACTACCAAAGGACTTACGTGTCGCTAAACTGTGTCATACTCTTTTATATTGACCTGGAAGTGCGGAAAAGACATATTTCCTCACCTAAGCACATCAGGGTAGAGTTTATCAAATATGAAATAACTAATATAAAAACCCAAATGCTAACGGGTTTCTATAAATACCTGGTTGAAGCCTACTGGGATGTTTAGACCAGTAGAAAAGGTAGCTTTCTCTTGTGTCTATCCATTTCATGAGAAAGAAAAAGCTCTATAATGAGAGAGATGATTGTCTTCTCTTGTATTGAATGCACTTATCTCCTATAATCATTGATTTCCGTCCATAAGCTTTTTATTCTCTCTCATCTTTCTCTCTCTCTTTTAAATCAGTAATTTTTCTAGGTGTCACATTTAAAAGAAGGCTAGCCACTCTATTGCAAATGTCATGGATGCAGACAAAACATAGTTTGTACCACACAACATGTATTAACATGGTGACATTATACAATTTAAAAACGATTGCCCCTATTTTTAGAACGGTAGGATCAAATACGTGAGATGCAGCTAATATTTATTTCATAGCCTGCATGAAATCAGACTAGCATGTGCTTGATTGTTATGGTTAATTACACCGGTTTGGAATATGGTAGTTTCTCTCAAGTATATCAGGAATTTAACTATTTGTGTGGAATCCTCCAAATTCCCGTGACCCAAATAGGGCCACTGGTAAGTTGTTTGCGTTTTTATACACAAGGTGGACTGTTCTAGCCTCTCTTTTTCTCTACGGTTAGTTTTGGCTACTCTCTTTTCCATTACTTGCATATCGGAAGTCTGAACCGGGCAATTCTCCTTTCAATTACTTGCGTATCGGCAGCCTGATTATTGTTTGATCACTAGTTTAATGTTATTATGAAACATAAGTCGCCTTAGCAGGTATTAGTACATATTAAAGAGGAGTAAGAGCTACTAAAGTAAAATACAAATTAGTAGAGCATATTGACAGTTTAAAGACTTGCTAACATTTTTACTATCTCATTCATACATTATGCATCACCTATCGAATCAAGCAAGTAACATTTCAAATAAGCCGGCGTCACCTCAGACAATAACCAAACAAGTCCTATTTATATCACGTCAACATCAGTAAGCCCAACCTAGTTGCTTTTTCGGGGGGCCAAGCTATCGACGTGCGAGTAATCAAACGACGTGCGAGTAATCAAACGCCACGCCTAAATGACTCGTATAACTTTTTCCAGAAGTTCTTCAGTGCAAACTTTATGGTATAGAATGTAAATATGGAAAATATATTATGCGCTGACGAATATATGACTAACCGATCTATGACCATGTTTTGAACAAAAGAATACTGCAAGGGTCCATCTATATCTCAGATTTGGAATCACGTTGCGGATTTGACTGAATAATATTGGAAAAATTAGCTCAGCACCATCCCACAATATATAAATTGGAAAACATCATTTTTCTCTCGGAAACAAGGAAAACATCATTCAATGTGTGGTTGGCGCGCACAGCTAGGGCCTAGGGCCATATGTCAATGGTGCATGATGTTATTTTTCTCTAAAATCGAGGAAAATTATCTTAATTATTTTAATTAAGTAGAAAATACTTGTCCAATTAGTTAGGGAGAAATCGGACGAAACCAAAATTATAACATGTCCAAACCTAGCCAAGTTAGATCCAGATCACTACCAACCAATATTACCACTAGAACACGAACTTGATACACAACCGTGAAAAAGTCAATCTACCAAAACCACCCACGATAGTCATCGTCATCACCCAGACACCCTGCAAATCGGCGACTCTGACCTAACCTCGGGCGACCACCGAAGCACCGATCACCGAAACGCCGCACTAAGCCAACGCAACCCAAGCCACCGTGCCGACAACCAGGCGCTCCGATTTTGGCGACGAGCCTTGCAGGAAAAAGTTGGAAAACTTGCACCGACTACGTCTGCAACAACCACTGAGAGAGCCACCCACCGAAGCGAACATCTATGAGTCACCATGACCATCTTGCAGTCCACCACAACGTGACAGCCCCTCAGCTGTGGCCAGTTCCGAGACGATGCCTCCAAAGAGTGAAACGACAGAACATCGTCATTGTCCGATCCAGGAAGACTCGAATAGGAGGTTTTGAAAGTGCATCTAGAGCCCCCTAGTGGGTTTTGATGATTAATGACAAACGATTAAGGGACTAATGGTTTACTAACTGTATTCGGGTGTATAGTCCCCAAGTAGTTGGTTTAACCAACGGATGTCGACCCCTAAAAAGTTGAAGATGAAGGAAGGCTTGGACCTAGAAGATTAGTGGTGATTTTCTAGTCTTTGATATGATCAAAAGATCATTTGAGTCCATAGGACAAGCCGCCTATTAAGAGGGGTGAGAAATCTAAGTTAGAGGAAGAATCTTCATGTGTGCTCAATCGAATCTCAGAAGACCTCTTTGAAATCTCTTTCTGAAACACAGACAGTGATTCTCGGTTACACCGGTTTGAAGAATCGGTTGCACGAGATTGGCCTCTGTTGCGAGGTTTGAAGACTTAGTCGTCTCAAGCCTCGAAGAGCTTCAATTGCGGCATGACCGGCCCTGAACCCGGTGCTGCCGAGAGTGGCCTCTGTGTTGGAGAGTTAGGGATCCCTGGCGCTTAGGGTTTGCCCTAGTTTCATATTTCGGAAACCGGTATGACCGGTTGGGAAGACCGGTGCTTCCGGAATATGCTTCTGATACCCTAGACTAAGTCCTGTTCACTTTGTCTTCGGTTGCACCGGTTTTGTTTCCGGCTGCACCGAGAATCTCTTTTAGACTTAGGGCTCATTTCATCTCAGACTAAGTCCCACATGTTTTGTCTTCGGTTGTACCGGCTCCGTTTTCTGGCTGCACCGAGAATCTGTTATGGACTTAGGTCTTCTTTGTGAAGCGGTGGTACCGAGTTAAGTTTCTAGTTGGATCGTTTTTCTTCTCTGTGGAGAAGAACGTGTCATCTTTTCTAATCTCGGCTCAACCGTCTTCAAAGTCGGCACTACCGGGAATTGCTTCTGGAAGTAACTCCGTGGAGTATACTCTTCAATTCCGGTGTGACCGTGTTCCTTCCGGAACTACCGACTTTGTGTTGAAGACTTTCGCTGTGCATCTGAGTTCTTCAGATCTAACCGTTGGTTTGAATCCCGGTGTTTCCGGTTTTGTCTTCCGGTTATGCCGAAGAAGCATCTTTGTGCCCAACGACTCTTTTCTGTGGAACGGCTATAAATAGCCCCCGACCCCCTGCAGGCTCGGGAGGACACTTGAGCACAAAAAGACATTATCTCACACTGTGTTCCCCTTTCCTCTTGACTCCATTGAGATCTACTTTGAGAGATGAAAGCTTTGAGAGATCCAAAAGACTTGATTGAGCATTCAAGCAAGAGCTTCTTCGAGCCTAGAGTTCAAACCTGTTACTCTTGGAGATTTGGCATCTCCTAGCTGGTTAGGCGCCGTTGAAGAGCTCCAACTTTGTGGATTCGCCTCCAACTGTTTGTGAAGGTTTGGGGATCACCTCAAGATCCACCTCGAGTGATTGAGTAAGTCCTAAGTGGACTAGGCTCAAGGAGAAGAAGGTGAAGACTATGTGTCTTCGGAGCTAAGTGCTCAGCCTCTCCAAACGAAGACGTAGAGTTGTTGCCAATAACTTGAATTTCGGGTTAAATCCTTTTATCTTCTGTTGGACTGTTTCTTACTTGTTATTCTTCAAATGTGCTAAGATTCAGTTTGCTATTTGTTGCTTCAACCTTAATCTGCTTCACTCTTGCATGCTAAATAACTAATTTGAGTAAAATTTGATAATCTCCTATTCACCCTCCCTAGTCGATAGACCTCGATCTTTCAGGTTTCCCTGAAGCCCAAACTCCGGAAGAGGAGAGGAGTGCAACACCACAACGATGCCTCCGAGGAGGTAAACGTCGCCTGCAAGAGTCATCGTTGCCGGTTTTGACCAAGCCTGGAACAAGGCTTTCCCGAGCCTACCTCAATCTCTTCCATAGCCCGCAGCCAACCGCCTTAGTGCAGCCCTGGCGCATCCCTTGTAGACCTCATCGCCGAGCAGCCACAATTGCATCGAAGGAGGAGCACCTCCACAAAGCAGACCCACGATCGCGACACCACCCAGCTGCCACTGCGTGCAACCACGCCTGGCCGCCGCCAAGCGCAGGCCACAACACCTCCCACCGCTATTGCCGCAATACCATACCAAGCAAGAGTTGTTGCACGTCGCCACAAGAGAAGCACCGGCCATGGGAGCGCCGGTCCTCGCCGGATCTGGACGCATGGTGCCAAATCCACCGCCGGCTAGCCGCCATGACCCGCCTCCAACCTTCTCTGCCATCAGGGCCTCCTCCCCAACCTCCACCATCCGGTGAGCCCGCCTCTACGCCGTAGCAGATCCAGTCTCCACCTTGTCTTCTAGTGCCGACAAGGCGGTACCTATTCTGAGAGGAACTCCAATGTCTATTTGTAGTTCCACGATTATTAGTACAGTTTCAATAAATGAATGGGCATAGGAAGTAAGAACACTTGGGAAAGAGTTTCTGACAAAAGGGAAACTTCAATTTCATCGTCATCCTTACGACCTCCAATTTGTTGATGCATCCCCATCATGACATGTGGACATCGAAATCAGGTGCCCTTCCACCTCTCTTCCTTTTCGAAAATGTCTAAAACCTCCAGTAGGAGAAGTTTTTGTTGTTATATGGAAGTTCCGATTTGAGGTACTACGAATCAAAATATGTAATTTAGAGATTTAAACTTCCAGATGGATAAAAAAGTTTCAAACCTCTTGAAACTCACTAAAACATCAACTCAAAATCCAAAAAATCAAATTAGAATAACTAGGTTTCCGTCGAACCTCAGACCATGTCATGTGTGCTGGCTCCTGGACTACGTCGCCCTAGTTTCGGGCATCAAGTTAAAGAAACTTCGACATATACGCTTGTGAGATGACTTTCTCAAGGGTACTCTCGTGATGGCATTTGAAAAAAATAAGACATATTACTTGGGTTGTTGCACTCTCACCTGTCAAGGGTCAAATCTCACATTTGACTCTCGTGCCTTGTTAAAGCGGAATATATTTTTAGTAGTGAATGACGTACTCATGAAATAGTAAGATATTTTTATGATGAATTTATTAATCTTTAAATTGTATGAGTCCAGACTTCGATAGACAGAGTAAATACGTATAATAATACGTGGGTGTATGGATACGTAAACTTAATCTGTGCTCTAAAAAGGTCGTGAAAAAAGGTAAAAAGAAGGAAACAGTCTGCCGGTGGAAAGGGCAGCGCGCAATACCATCGGGTTAAAAGGGTGAGAAAGCAAAGGTTGCCCCACCGAAGCCAGTGGCACGCGGACACGAGGCGGGCAGTCACGTCGACGTTATTGGCGACGGGACGGCAGTAAATATTGGGCGTCCCCGTGCTGCTTGAGTCCGCATGAGGACCGGCCCGGCGCAACTGCACAGCCGCAGACTGGCATGCGGCCCCGTAAATAACTCGCGCCCACCGATCATGGAAGGTGGTGCGGCGCGGGGGGTGTCGGCTCGCGCGGAGGCCCGTGGTGGGCTGGTGTGCGTGTGTGGTGGGTCTGACCGGGTGGACGGGGAGGCGACAGCGAGCGCACTGTTGTGCCCATTTGGGAAAGGAGTACAGTGCCCGGAGTTTACTCACTGTGCATATGCCCACTCCTATGCTAGTACTAATATGCTATGCTACCTCCACCAGCCGCTCTGTTTTACTAATCGCTGCCCTTTTTTTCTTTGTCCCTCTACGAACTCGTATTAGTTCAGCTCGGACGTAATATATATACATATTTACATGTAGTCAGATAGATGTACCAGTAACGTACAACACAGTGCTCTGTCTTTTGGTGTCTCTACAAAGTAGTCTAGGCGAGTCTACGCGACGTGGCATCCGTACCATGAATGGGTTTTATGCTGGAATGCATCGGTTGTGGTAGTGTACCGTTGTACTCGTACAGCAGCTAGCCGAGCCCGTACGTACATACTGTTGCGTGTGAGTGCCTTGCCGATCCGTGCTACATATGCATGTAAGTATGCATCGGTGTTTAAAATTTTGTCACTGTTTATTTAGTTGTAATTTGTTTTCGTCGCTGTAGAATAATTCAGATATTCGTACGTACGGTGGTCTTTCTGTTCCAATTCCTGAAGTAATCATGGAATTTGCAAATGCTCAAGAGCGATCTTTTGCGAGCTAGATACCGTCAATAGATTAGGTGTTCCTTACAAAAGGAAAGAAGAGTATAGTACAGGCTTGCTCCGATCGATGACATAATTGGAATTTCAACGCTCCAACAGTATTCCAAATGATTCTATGAATTAAGAAGCTAGAGTTCTAGCTAGAGTCGTATAACGAATCACTAGTGCTAACTGCATGGCAATGCGTGTAACGTCATGTATACGTCCATGGCTCAACTTACCTAGCCAAATTTCTGGTGCAAGATATCACAATACATGTGCCTATGTTTAATAATAGATCTTTATCTAGCCTAAAGAAAAGGATTTATCTGTTATATAAGAGCATCTCTAAGAGCCGTGCTATCACGCCCGCCATAGCTAAAATAGCGTCTCCAGGGCAAAAAAAGAGCTCCAACAGAGGCGCCATCGCACGCGTCATTTTTGGAGGCCCTCCAAATCACCCTCCCCACACGCCAAATGTGGCGTGTCCTCCCAGGCCGCCATCGAGCAACCGTCGCCTTCCCTTCCGCCTTCCTCCCCTTCCTCTCTCCCCTTCCGTCAGATGCGACCGTGACGCCCGCCGAGAGGTCGAAGTCGCCGCCCAGTGCCCGCCACGACGACCTCGTCCGTCCGCTCCACCGTCGGCCGCTACTTCTGCTCTGCTCCATCCCCGCCGGCCGCCTCGCCGCCATCTGCTGCGCTAGCCGGCCGTCTGTGCTCCTCCCCGCCGGCCGCCCCTGCTCCTCTCCGTCCCACCGGCCGCCCCTGCTCCCCGCCGCTGCTCAAGCCCCGCCGCAACTCGCCCCAGATCTCGGAGCGGCGACGCAGCCGAAGCCGCTCCAAATCCAGGAGCGGCAGCGCCGGAGGAGGGGGCGCGAGGGAGGGGATCGCCAGGGGAGAGAGGCCACCGAGGAGGGGGGCCGCCGGGTGAGGGGGCGCTGGGGAGAGGGGCCGTCGGGGAGAGGGCCCGCCAGGGTGAGGGGGCGCCGGGGGAGGGGGGCCGCCGGGTGAGGGGGCGCTAGGGGAGGGGGCCGCCAGGGGAGGGAGCTTGGGGGAGGGGACGCCGGGGGAGGGGAGGGGAGGGAGGCGCGGCGGTGAAGGGGGGTGCGCTGGACAGAGGAAGGGAAGGGGAGGGGGGCACGGTGGTGGAAGGGGAGAGGGATTTCAAAGGAAGAGAAAAGAAATCTAATTATAAAATATTATTAAAATATTAGAGAGAAGAATATAGAGGTTGAGATATGGATGTTCTGTTGGAGTGATGAGATAATATAGAAGGGGAAAAATATGGATGGCTAGCCATAATGGGATATGGAGACTCAAATATGGATGTGTTGTTAGAGTTGCTCTAATTGGAACTATGATTTTATTTTTTAAAGACTTCAATGGCTTTATTGTACATCTAACTACTGCATGCTATTATAATCTAGACTCATCCGAATTAGCGGTGTAATTCTTTCTCTTCTTTTCACTATTTAATGTGAAAATTCTAGCTTCTTGGAGCGAATAATGTAGAGAAAATTTTCTATCTCTTGTGCAGCGACTCAAAACTAAAATATTTTTTCTGAAGTTTCACAAAACGTTCCTATTTAGTTAGAAGTAACCCATGGACTGCCTGTAGTTGTAATGATATAATTCTAAAAAAAATTGATGATTGATAATAACAAAATCCAGAAAATATATTATTAGTATGATGCATTTTTCCTGTTTATGCAACTTTCTTGGTAACATGGTGTGTTCCAACATCAATGATTCTCTTAAAATAAATTTTCCAATTAGATATGGCATAAAACATATCCAAAATATTTTATTGCAAAGTTTGTGACTAAAAATGTAATGACAACCATATAAAATACGTCGTGTTCGGAAGATAACCCATGGGAGAAAACCATATTCAATTAGGGTGACAATCAACTCCATCCTTCTAGAGGGCAACCCTCCAAATCCCAGTTCACACAAGGGTCCAACCATGCAAATTAACAAATCAATAAGACAATAACAAACCTCCCAGTATGATCTCTCTCACCCAAAAATTAGCCAAATACCTGGCCTCACCGCTCCCAAACCTTTCCTTTTTTCCACATACACTATTATAATACTCCACCCTTTCTCTCCCAGTCTCTTTCTCTCTCTCTTCCTGGCCATCTCTCTCCTCATCCATCCCTGGCTCCCATGTATTCCCCTGCAGATATCACAAGCTCCTGCTGCTGCTGCTACCGCACCTGCACCTGCACCTGCAGCTTCTCCAGCTGCAGTGCAAACAGCTGCTAAATTCCCCAATCCGATCCCTCTCTCTAGACTTTCTTGGAACCCCAGCAAGCACCAACACAAGAACCTCTCTCACTACAGTGGTACTAGATTACCACTTGTGCACATATACTAGTCATATATAGTTGTGATGCGCAGGTGAGCTGCTGCTCGCCGCCTCTACATATGGAGGATCTGTACAGCATCCACCCGGGGATTTCGCGGGTCGGCGGCGCGGCGAGCGAGGCGTCCGGCGTGGGCGTCAGCGTCGGCGGGCCCTCGCCGTCGGATCTGACGGACCTGATGAAGGCACAGATCGCCAGCCACCCGCGCTACCCCTCCCTCCTCTCCGCCTACATCGAATGCCGCAAGGTATGTACATCCACGTAAGATCTTGCGAGTTCTTGCTAGAATTGAGGTGAAGACGTTGGCGAGAGATGATATGTCCAGGTGAAAGAGTATGCGTACGTGTATGCGTCTACATGTTCGTGGTTCTTGATTTCAGGTGGGGGCGCCTCCGGAGGTGGCGTCGCTGCTGGAGGAGATCGGCCGGGAGAGGCGCGCCGGCGCCGGGGCGATCGGCCGGGAGAGGCGCGCCGGCGCCGGGGCGATCGGCGTGGATCCCGAGCTCGACGAGTTCATGGTTCGCTCTTCGATTCGCCTCGTGCATATCTAATCTTGAAAGCTAGCTACGTTTGTTAAAGGGACAAGTAATCGCGTGAATCCTGTTGCAACTACTAGATTTGCTGCATGATTTGCTTCTGATTTTGTTATTACATGTGTACATGGCCGGGCGCGTGCGATTTCCAGGACTCGTACTGCCGGGTGCTGGTGCGGTACAAGGAGGAGCTGTCGCGGCCGTTCGACGAGGCCGCGTCGTTCCTCAGCAGCATCCAGACGCAGCTCAGCAACCTCTGCAGCGGCGGCAGCTCGCCGGCCGCAACCGCCACGCACTCCGGTATCCAAACAATTCGCCTCTCTCACCCATCTCAACTTACCATGCCCACACACGGCTATTAATCCAAGCTGCCATGGCACCTCTTACATTTCACGGTGCATTGTGTTGCACATTGGTTTTCTGAGCGGCTCGTGTGTGTGGTGCGTACGTGTATCAAAAGAAAGAAACCTGTGAACGCATCCATGCGTGTAGGGGTGTGTGTGTGATCTTGAGAGGTCAAATCGTGTCCATGCAGATGGCGCGCAGGGGTGTCAGAGGGTGGAGTAAAGCATTGGGAGGGTCAGGTTGCCTGTGTAGGGTTTTGTCCAAGGTTGTATAGGCTTCCTCCTCTTTCTCTCTATCTCTCTCTAGCTATAGCCTTTAGCAGCTAGGCTCGGTGATGGAACTTGATAGTCTCTGCTGCGCTGTTGATACATCTTGGATTGGATGGCTAGCTGCTGCCTAGCTTTGCCAAAAGAGAGAATCTTGCTCTTGCTCGCTGGTTACTACCAGAGTTGTACTGCATAGATGCACAATGCTGATAATTTTTTGTTAAAAAAGAAAGCTTTTATTAGAGTTCGTGCTTAGGAGATCTGTTGCCGGATTCGGTTGCTGTACTTTGACAAGACGTATCAATATCACCACGCGGTAGTGGTAATTTCTGGTGGTGCGGTTTCTTTTCTACATTGTTCTATTGTTTTATGAGATTTAGTACGGCCTTGTTAATTTCTGCTTCCCTTTCCTCCCCAATGGTTATTGTTTGCCCATGCAACTTGCATTATCGGTAAGGAGTGAAAGGATAAGTGTTGACCAATCTTGGAGTAGGATTTATGTGCTGATCTAGCTGTCGGGATCTACTATTTTATGGAGTTAACCGAGTTTTTTGCTACACTAAACGGATGAGTTGAAGTCGTCAACAACGATGAGCCTTTTGAAGCGCATAATTTCTGATGATGTTTGGGATATGGTAAGCATGCAAAACATTTGATGACACCAACAAGCACTGTGTATTACTATCAGCTGGGCTATTTATGTTCTTGTTAACTTTTTTCCCTCACTGTTTTGGTTTAATGCCATTAAAGATGAGCAGATTAGTATGGAGGGATATACTACGTACTAATTAAGATGCTATTTTCTGAAATGAAGTTCTTCTTATATGGAGTATTGCAATAACTAAAACAATTTGATTGCAACAGTAAAAGATAAATTTGCTTTCTGTCAGTACTGAGTACTAGCTGGATTGCAAGGTGACAGAAGTTCTAGTCAAATCCTTGCCAGAAACATCAGAAGACGACAGGCGACAGGCATTAAATTTTTTTACACGGGATTCTATTGTTTGGTTCGGGTTTCTTGGTATCAATATTTTACAAGGAGACAACAATGCTACATTTTTTATTTTACAAGGAGACAACAATGCTACATTTTTTATTTGACAAGTCTTGTGGTGCCCCATTTTTCTGATACAGATGACGTTTTCATCCAACTTCTGTAGTCTGCAAGGATTCTTGTTGATTTCCCCGTAAAAGAAAGAAAAGGATTGTTGTCGATTCAGATTTTCGTATTGGAGATAATATACCCCATATCTATAGACCTATGGTCGAAGGCAGCCGCATTTGTACGCTAGGCAATCATATTCATAAAACGAAATCACTGTTTGTGCATGCATGTGTCGATTTTTAAACGTGCTTATTCTTTTTAAATATTACAGCCTATTGAATGATGAAATTGTACGGCTTGGAAAAACTGATCATGTATTTGATGCTGCGTATTTATCGTGTGCTTGCCTAAAAAACACTCCTAGATCATATTGAAAAATGCACAAAGTTTATCCGACCAATAATGTAAAAAAAAGGGTGCTTATTTTCTATGGTTTTTGATGTTGTTAATCACAGCTTCTTAAGTGCTTCAACAAATTGTATCAAGTTATGTTGGCCACATTGAAAATGTAATGAACTAGTAACATGATTGCATATGAACTGGACCGTAAGAAAGGTTATCGAATTTTCTGTTAAAAAGAAACACAGCTATTGGCTTGTTCATTTCAAGGACTATGCACAGGAGATCTATTCCATCATTGCATTGACAAGAGAGACATATTACAACCGAGTTTGCCATAAGAAATTAGTAAAAATTAATAAAGTATACTTTACAAAATAAATAAGTTAATGCTCTACAAAGACAGAACCATATTTCTTCCCAGATAATCATAGATATTATATTTCCAATGTAGGGGCCACCAGAATTGGATAGAAATGTATGTCTGGCAGGCTAACATCCCAATATTATTATCTTGGCTATTAACAAATTGTGAAATGTGGGCAGAGGTTTGTGCCATATGAACTGAGATGATGACTGATAGGTAGTACAGTCATGCATGTCTGGCTTACTAGTTCCTACCTTTTTTATTCTGAAATTTACATTGACCACAGGAGAAAGAGAACTTTAAAAATCTCATCACCTTTTGCTTTGCTTGTCTTTGTGCTGCTGGAATAAAGGAAGTCTTTAAAAATTCAATAGGGGCAGGGGCACTTATGCTATGTTTCAAAAGAAAATTCAATGATGGCCTTTTTAAAGAGTATATTTTATTGATTTCTAGTAGGGTGAGACCAACAAGGTGAAAAGAGATTTCATCTTTTGAAATGCTCTTTTTTAGTGGCACAGACCAAAAAATCCCTTTCTAATTTGGAAAAATTGAGGATTTCTTACAGCATTGAAGTGCATTAGAAGATTTGGAACTACATGGTCCCATTGACATGTGGCCTTAGGACCCACGTATAAGTAAGGTATTTGGAGGCAATTCTAAACCACTTCAATGGAGTGGAAAAACCTAAAAAATTCGGGAATAAAAGGTTGTTGCACGATCAAATTTGTACGATTTTGCACAAAGGAAGCATAAAGGTCGTGGAGGTTGTCTATTAAGAAACTCGCAAAGAAGCATTTTTGAGTTAATGAGAACATATGTTGTTGGGCCAACATGAGCAGTATCTGTACAACAGTTAATCACTTGAGTTATGTAGTATTATTCAGGTGACAAATGATAGATATGTGGTGCCGTAGTATTCTCTTAACTGAAGTTTCTTTCACATCTTGTAAAGATGTTTCTTCCATGACTTGACACACGCGGCACATGTTGCCTCCAATAGCTTGCTTCTTCTAGGACTTCTCTGTAACTTGCATCAGGTCTGGTTGAAATGAAATTTCAATGTCTTTTTTAGAATACACTTCCATGTTGATTGATTGACTGTTTCTGAAGTCCAACTTAGCAGCAAATGTGATGGAAGACATATTGTCTGTATGAAAGGCTGTCATGCAAAATAGCGAGACGATCTTTTGCATTGCAGTCTTATGTAACTTTGCAACCTTTGATAGCTGACTATTTAACATGGTCCTGGTTTTGTTCATCCTGCTACTGTGCGAAATCCGAACAGCTAACTGTGTGCTTTGTTATATTTCTGCTTCTGCAGAAGTTTAGCAGAAGTTTCTTTGTTGTATGTGATAATCAAGATGTCAAGAGAATTAGCAACATGCCAAAAAATCATTTTAGAAAGATACTGGTTCTTGAAACAAAATCATTGGAGGTGCTCAAGTTGATCCCTACCAATCTATGTATGTCATTAAAGGCCATGTTGGTCCATGTTTTTATCTTCCTCGGCCATTAAGTAACTTCTGGAGATGATGAAACTAGGCTGACACAAATGCTAATTGTCACAGCTCAAGGCAATGGATGGACATGACATTCATTTGTTGCAACTGATCATGAACTCCAAAATAGTTACAATATCTTCTGTGCACTGTCAAGACGATCTCTGTTTACTGTTTAGGCAAAGCATGTCTACGTTCTGAATTGCAACTCTGCACGTTTTACTGCGAAACCATGCATCTGTGCTTGTTTCAGTTCTTTTCATTTACTTATGTAAACATACTTCCTGGGATGTATGTAGAATTGCAAATACACAGATGCCATGCAAAATGTGTATTTCTGACTTGATCCTTATTTCTAATTCCATGCCAGATGAAATGGTGGGGTCCTCTGATGATGAGCAATGCTCTGGGGAGACCGATGGGCTAGACATAGGGCAAGAGCACAGCTCCCGTTTAGCTGACCATGAACTGAAGGAAATGCTTCTCAAGAAGTACAGCGGCTGTCTCAGTCGACTTCGGTCCGAGTTCCTGAAGAAGCGGAAGAAAGGAAAGCTACCAAAGGATGCACGGACAGCGCTCATGGATTGGTGGAACACGCACTACCGCTGGCCATATCCTACGGTAAGGGTCATGAAACACTGCCTTTCTTTAACAGAAATCCTGGGTATGTTATGGCCAATGCCTGATGTATCTTGGTGCGGACAGGAAGAAGACAAGGTGAGGCTCGCAGCAATGACCGGTCTCGACCCGAAGCAGATCAACAACTGGTTCATCAACCAGAGGAAGCGGCACTGGAAGCCGTCCGAGGACATGCGATTTGCGCTCATGGAGGGTGTCGCCGGTGGATCATCTGGGACTACACTCTACTTCGACACAGGCACGATTGGACCGTGAGTTGGTGCAATACTGTCGCAGAAATTTGTCAAGCCAATCAGTTTTAGACCGGGTGCATGATATTTCAACATGTAGTGTCAAAAATCAATCAGATCATTCAACTGCCTCATATTTTGCTAGTTCGTGTGTATATGGCATCGTACCACAGCAAAATGTATAAGCGATATCAGGATCGAGACCTGCAAAAGCTGTTATTAGTTGTTTCGTGTAATGGCTCATGGACAATATGTAATCTCTATCCATACTGGCTACCCAATTTAACTGTTAGATAGAGCTGAGTACTTAAAAAAGGTAACTTTACTTGTACTAAAAATATTGGCCTATTGTTCTGATTATGAATATGAATTTTATGCATGTACATGCATATGCTACCACTATCGTGGCCGTTGGCTTCGCTCTCAGATTCGTGTGCCACTTTGTTTTTGATTGATTTTCTTTCAAACATGGTTTGTTGGCTTCCCCCATCCCCGTAGTCTCCCCATTGGCGCAGCTGCCGCCTGCCGGTGACTTGAGCTAAATCAATCATCGAAATAAATATTTGAAGTCATTTAAGTAAGTACTCAAATTATTTCAAGAAGTACAAAAATAACGAAAATCAAATGCTGTGCGCGACGAGACGTATTTGCACGGTAAATTAACTTAGTGGCGGCAAAGCACATGAAAATAAGATATGTGGAAACTGAAAAGACATATTTTCAAAAAATAAAAAGCAGGGGCTGGGTTGCTTCTTAAAAATCCAATATCAAAAAGTTTTTCTAAGTTTCTAGATAAAGCTCGTACAATTTTATTGGATTAACTTTGTTGTAACAGTCTAACATACAACTTTAAATATTTTCATGTTTGCTTTTTGCAAGTTATTTTAGGAGGATGGGCGTGATTGTTTTAAAATTGCGCGTTAGAGCGAAAAGCGACGACCCATAATCAGAGGGAGAGCCAACAAAGAGGAGATCAGCAATGGGTTCTTGTGGTGAGCAGGCAGCGACGAGGAGTTCGGGGTTAGTAGCCACGTAGATAGAGAAAAACGATGGGGCGGTGTGACACGAGAGGAGATGATGCAGCTCTCCAGAGATGCACGCCAGAGAGAAAAAGGATGCCGACGAAAAGAACGTAAAGAGGAAGACAAGGGCGGTACTCCGTAGGGTTTG